>JAOUQW010031771.1:0-20862 GCA_028565825.1 Olivaichthys viedmensis | reverse complement strand
GTCAAAAGAAGGCTAGCTAGTAGTGGTCTCAAAGGACGAGTAGCAGTCTCTAAACCACTTCTCAGGAAAGGAAACAAAGCCAAATGCTAGGTATGGGCTAAGACATACCAGCATTTCACAGTGGATCACTAGAAAAAAAAGTCCTATTTGCTGATGAATCCAAGTTTGAGATTTATGGCAGTAACAGAAGGTAACAATGTGTGACTCACCATGTTCTACACTATAAACACAGCCTCTAACAGAAGTATCTTTCTGGAAGTACACAATGTGGAGTGAGTGTGTTAATGGCTCATCTGACCTCGAAACCATTTACCAATAACTTGAGATATAAACAAGTCCATGATAGCAACTACAACTCTCACACACACTCTATCAAACTCTCACACACACTCTATCAAACTCTCGCACACACTCTATCAAACTCTTACACTCACTCTATCAAACTCTCACACACACTCTATCAAACTCTCACACTCACACTATCAAACTCTCACACACACTCTATCAAACTCTCACACTCACTCTATCAAACTCTCACACACTCTATCAAACTCTCACACTCACAATATCAAACTCTCACACACACTCTATCAAACTCTCACACACACTCTATCAAACTCACACACACTCTATTAAACTCTCACACACACTATCAAACTCTCACACACACTCTATTAAAACTCTCACACTCACTCTAACAACTACAAATAAATATTTCTTAGTGGTGCACAGTCATTTTATAATTTTGTGCTGTGTCATTGTTATGCAATTTTTACTGTTTTTTATTTTTAAGTAGAGTCACGGACATAACAAATCCAACATATCATCAGCTAACAAGCAGCTTCAACAAATCCAAAGTTATGAATTAGTGAGGGTCACTTATTTGCTTATCGGTATATTTTCAAGACAGAGACCATTAATCTAAAAGAAGTAACCCTTCAACCCAATGTCAGAAAGTCTTTTTTTTTTTTTTTTATACTGAAAACAAACTGACACATGATTCATCATTGCTAATCAATTTGAATGTATTCATTAGGGTATTCTTTAAACACAGTACCTATGTGTGTGTGTGTGTGTGTGTGTGTGTGTAAGCCAGAGACAGAGAGAGAGATGGAGAGGATGTTTTCACACTTGGTCCATTTCAGCGTTCCAAGGGGTCTCAGATCGATGACTCGAAAACGACCCACAAACAAATTGTACTCAAGTGTGTGTGAAAGTTTGATAGTGTGAGTGTGAGAGTTTGATAGAGTGAGTGTGAGAGTTTGATAGTGTGAGTGTGAGAGTTTGATAGTGTGTGTGAGTTTGATAGAGTGTTTGTGAGAGTGTGTGAGAGTTTGATAGTGTGTGAGAGTTTGATAGAGTGTGTGAGAGTTTAATCGAGTGTGTGAGTGTGTGAGAGTTTGATAGTGTGTGAGAGTGTGAGGGTTTGATAGAGTGTGTGTGAGTGTGTGAGAGTTTGATAGTGTGAGTGAGAGTTTGATAGTGTGTGTGAGAGTTTGATAGTGTGTGTGAGTTTGATAGAGTGAGTGGGAGAGTTTGATAGAGTGTGTGAGAGTTTGATAGAGTGAGTGTGAGTTTGATAGAGTGTGTGTGAGAGTTTGAAAGAGTGTGTGTGAGAGTTTGATAGAGTGAGTGTGAGAGTTTGATAGTGTGTGTGAGAGTTTGATAGAGAGTGTGAGAGTTTGATAGAATGAGTGTGAGAGTTTGATAGAGTGAGTGTGAGAGTTTGATAGTGTGTGTGAGAGTTTGATAGAGTGTTTGTGAGAGTGTGTGAGAGTTTGATAGTGTGTGAGAGTTTGATAGAGTGTGTGAGAGTTTGATCGAGTGTGTGAGTGTGTGAGAGTTTGATAGTGTGTGAGAGTGTGAGGGTTTGATAGAGTGTGTGTGAGAGTTTGATAGTGAGTGTGAGAGTTTGATAGTGTGTGTGAGAGTTTGATAGAGTGAGTGTGAGAGTTTGATAGAATGAGTGTGAGAGTTTGATAGAGTGAGTGTGAGAGTTTGATAGTGTATATGAGAGTTTGATAGAGTGAGTGTGAGAGTTTGATAGTGTGAGTGTGAGAGTTTGATAGAGTGTGTGTGTGAGTTTGATAGAGTGAGTGTGAGAGTTTGATAGTGTGAGTGTGAGAGTTTGATAGAGTTTGATAGAGTGAGTGTGAGAGTTTGATAGAGTGTGTGTGAGTTTGATAGAGTGAGTGTGAGAGTTTGATAGAGTTTGATAGAGTGAGTGTGAGAGTTTGATAGAGTGTGTGTGAGAGTTTGATAGAGTGTGTGTGAGAGTTTGATAGTGTGTGAGAGTTTGATAGAGTGTGTGTGAGAGTTTGAAAGAGTGTGTGAGTTTGATAGTGTGTGTGTGAGAGTTTGATAGAGTGTGTGAGAGAGTTTGATAGAGTGAGTGTGAGAGTTTGATAGAGTGTGTGTGAGAGTTTGATAGTGTGTGAGAGTTTGATAGAGTGAGTGTGAGAGTTTTGTCTACACCAACTGTTCATATGAGAGCTAAAGAGTTACAAGTCCACCATGACATGAAGCATGAGTTGGTTTTGAAGGTTCTCTCCTTGTTGCTTTCTTTTTTTCCAGACGCTTCTGGTGTTTCACTTTAATTTTCTTTTTGCTCTCTCTATTTTTCATCCACAGCCAAATCATAGCATCATGTAAAGTAAGCATTTTGAATGACACTATCCATAATTCAGCGTTACACAGCCGGGGTCTGAGTTCTACAGAAGTTGTGGAACTGAGTCCCCTTTTAAGTCCACTTATATTGTGAACACCAAAAGCACTGAGGTCATTTGCAGCTCGTTCCCTTTCAGGTCCACTTTAACAGGACTGAGTATGGTTCATTTAACAGGAACTCTATGTGAAAACACCCAGAGAGAGAGAGAGAGAGATAACATAACCAGGAAGCCATGAAAGTAGTATAACCAATCAACAGGTTTACAGGAACAGGAAACATTGACCAAATAAGAAAAGTGCTGAAAAGGGCCAGACAGATACGCACAGTGTGAAAAGCAAAAGGAGTCAGAACCTGGGTGGACAAGACACAATGAATTTAGTATATATATATATTTTTAACACTGTCAGTTGTGTATGTGAATGTGATGTGAGTAACGCACATTTCTGGGATTCCTATTAACACCAAGAAAAACTCTGGCCGGAATTTAAAGGAATATAAAATAGGATTTGTGAGTAATTTAAAGTGGCACCACTGAGCCAAACGCGTGTCTCTTAATTCACCTAAGACGTGTGGGGATACTGTACAACAGTGATAACAAAAGTAATAGCACTTGGTGCTTGAGCCCCTAAACATAGACAAACTAAGGGTCTGCAAGAATTAGCTTGGGAACTTGTACAATTCTTAACCAAACCCTGGACCTAACTTAATCTGGAACAAAACCCACCTAACTTTGTGCGAGCATTTGGCACCATTTCCCGAAAGACCAATCGAATTGCAATACTGCCATCACGTGGCCAAAGATAGCAATTTACTGCCGCCATCTTCAATATCTGAAAACAAGCAAGCGTGTTATTCATGATCATGTTCTGTGCAATAGGAAGAATAAACAATAAACTAATAATAAATAGTCAGACTGAAGCCTTTCATACCTGGTATAAAGCTTAAGCGTACTTGGACAACATATCACATCATTAAAATGTTTAGATTACCAACGGCGCACATAGGCACCTCGATTTCCTTCTTTATTACTTATTAATCAAATTCGGGCGTTAACAGTTGTTGTTGTTGTTTTTGTTTGTTTGTTTGTTTTTAAATCGATAGCACATTTCACGCAGGGAGGAACCTTTCCGTCTTAACGGCGTGTTTCATAGGGGACCAAAATAAGGTAGGGACCGCTGGCCGGAAGGTTCTCTTGAAGCTGTTAATGAAAGCACTATGGTCATTTCTGCGACGGTTTAGGTAAGTTTCTGGCATCGGTAGTTGTGTACGGTTTGTGTTCGCGGTGTTATCATGTGTTCAACGTGCAGGCCAACAACGGCGAGCTAGCTTAACTAGCGCCAGCGAGCTAACTTAACTAGCGCCAGCGAGCTAACTTAACTAGCGCCAGCGAGCTAGCTTAACTAGCGCCAGCGAGCTAACTTAACTAGCGTCAGCATCAGCGAGCTAACTTAACTAGCGTCAGCGAGCTAACTTAACTAGCGTCAGCATCAGCAAGCTAACTTAACTAGCGTCAGCATCAGCAAGCTAACTTAACTAGCGCCAGCATCAGCAAGCTAGCTTAACTAGCGCCAGCGAGCTAGCTTAACTAGCGTCAGCAAGCTAGCTTAACTAGCGTCAACAAACTAACTTGACTAGCGCCGGCGAGCTAACTTAACTAGCACCGGCAAGCTAACTTAACTAGCGTCAGCAAGCTAACTTAAAGCAAACTAACTTAACTAGCGCCGGCGAGCTAACTTAACTAGCGTCGGCGAGCTAACTTAACTAGCGTCGGCGAGCTAACTTAACTAGCGTCAGCAAGCTAACTTAAAGCAAGCTAACTTAACTAGCGTCAGCAAGCTAACTTAAAGCAAGCTAACTTAACTAGCGCCGGCGAGCTAACTTAACTAGCCGGCGAGCTAGCTTAACTAGCGTCAGCATCAGCAAGCTAACTTAACTAGCGTCGGCGAGCTAACTTAACTAGCCGGCGAGCTAGCTTAACTAGCGTCAGCATCAGCAAGCTAACTTAACTAGCGTCAGCATCAGCAAGCTAACTTAACTAGCGTCGGCGAGCTAACTTAACTAGCGCCGGCGAGCTAACTTAACTAGCCGGCGAGCTAACTTAACTAGCGTCGGCGAGCTAACTTAACTAGCCGGCGAGCTAACTTAACTAGCGTCGGCGAGCTAACTTAACTAGCACCGGCGAGCTAACTTAACTAGCGTCAGCAAGCTAACTTAAAGCAAGCTAACTTAACTAGCGTCGGTGAGCTAGCTTAACTAGCGCCGGCGAGCTAACTTAACTAGCGTCAGCGTCAGCAAGCTAACTTAACTAGCGCCGGCGAGCTAACTTAACAAGCGTCGGCGAGCTAACTTAACTAGCTGTTAGCCTAATTATAATCTTGTAGCAGTCCGATTATCTAGAGCCCGAATGAGAGAAGTGTTTGTCTTAGCTAAGGTTCATGTGCCTGTTCTCATAGTTTCTAATCCCAGACTAACTCCCCACAGGCCGAGTGATGAGTAGAGAGCTACAGATGAGGGCTGCAATCAACCACAAGTTAATTGAGATGGGTGAGAGGGAGCGGTAAGTCTCAATTTAAAAATAATTAACTAACATGGCTAGCTACGGGCCAGAAAGATTTCCTGGACATTAAGCCTCTTTCTTTTTTTTTCTTTTTTTTTTGTATTATTATCTGCATTACAGGTTAAAGGAACTGCTCAGAGCCAAACTCATTGAGTGTGGCTGGAGAGATCAGTTAAAAGCACACTGTAAAGGTAAGAACAAGGGCTGGGGTTAGTGAATGAGGGGGGAGTGATGGGTGACTTTATAACTACTACATGCTAAGAGACCCAGTCAGTTTTTGACCATCGTCAGCGATGGCGAAGGGTCCTATCTTGCCACCAGTTACATATTGTCATGTTTGAGCCTCCGTGAAGTTGGCGCCCCATATAAAAATGATTAAATAAAACCCATGGCATTTGTGTGTGCTGATTTGTGTCCTACAAATTGTGCCGGTTTGGTTTTTGAGATCTAGCGTTTATATAATCAGTGTAAGTCAATGATCGAGAGTGATGGCACAGTGAATTAAATGTGTAATATGTAACAACAGGCACACGCCATTTTTGTACAGCACGAATCAGCACGAACGCATGACAGTAATTTGGTTCGATTTATTTTATTTATTTTCTGTGATGTCACTCTTGACAATAGACTTGCATTGAAATATAACCATTATAATATCTCAGAAACCAAATCAGCACGAACAGTCATTTTTGCGGCCCAAATGAATGAAGTTTAATTCAATTTATTTTTTGATGGGGTGCCAGCTTCATAGAGGTCATGTTTGATTGTGTCTGGTTTCATTATCAGTTTTTATATTTTGAAGTTCAAGATTCTAGTGCTGTCAAGAAAAACCCAATGCTTTACCTTCAAACAATGCACTGTTTTGAGTAAATTGGTAAAATTAGAGATTTTCCCACCGTATTTATGGTCAGTGCTTGAAATATAAGAAGCTCAAAAGCAAAGGCATTACCAGAATCTTTCAAACTGACTAGCTATTAGAGTTGCTTGCTGCTCACAGTATGCCCTGTACTTTACCCAGTCTACTTTTGTTTTAAAGAGTTGTGCTCATTTCAACACTGATTTTGCAGAAGTCATTAAGGAAAAGGGGATTGAGAATGTCACTGTAGAAGATTTGGTGTCTGGAGTCACTCCAAAAGGAAGAGGTAGGCTTCTGCTTTCCATTTCCTGTAACCTCACCATTTATCAAGAACAGAGAAACCTAAACAAATAAGAAATAATTTGGCTGAAATAAAAGGGGTAATTTATTACTTTCTAATACTCCAATAAGTAGTGTTTCCGACATGTTTTTCAGCGCTGGTGCCTGACAGTGTGAAGAAAGAGCTTCTGCAGAGAATAAGAGCCTTCTTGGCCCAACATTCTACATGATGCATGAGGAGGAATTAGACCCTATGCCAACTGAAATGCCATAATGTTGCTGGAAAACTTTTGAATTTTTCATTATTTTATTTTTTTTGGTTGTGTATTGCCTTGTATATTGCTAAAGAAGTAAAAAGCAAATCAGGTAAATGATTTCTGTTGCAACAATAAACGTTTCTTCAAGTTTGTAAATAAGTAGTGTCAACTTATTTGCTGTATGGAGCACCTCAGAAAAGTAAAAAGAGAAAAAGTGCTACAACTGAAATTACTGAATCATTTTAAATCTAAGTTTAAGATAAAGCATGATTTTAAAATATGGCCATTCATGTGAATGAATCAGTATGTTCAGGACAGTGCAGAAAGTATCAAATCATTAACGTTAGCCCAATCAGATATGCAGTTTTTACACATACATATATAGAGTGCATACGGAAAGTTCAGACCCTTTCAAGTTTTCCACATTTTGGTATGTTTCAGACTCATCTTAGAATGGATTCAACTAATTTTTTTCCTCATCAATCTACACACAATACTCCACAATGATGAAGCAAAAACAGGTTTTTGAAATGTCTTGTAAATTTATTAAAAATAAAAAACTGACATATTCCATTTACATAAGTACTAAGACCCTTCACTTTGTACTTGGTTAAAGCACCTTTGGCCGCAATGACAGCCTCAAGTCTTCTTGGGAATGATCCTACAAGCTTGGCACATCTTTGTTTTGGAAGTTTCTCCCACTCTTCTTGGCAGAATCGTTCAAGCTCAGCCAGGTTGGATGAGGAGCGTTGGTGCACAGCCATTTTCAGATCTCTCCAGAGATGCTCTATTGGGTTCAGGTTCAGACTCTGGCTGGGCGACTCCAGGACTTTCACAGCGTTTTCCCGAAGCCACTTCTGTGTTTTCTTGGTGGTATGCTTCAGGTCATTGTCTTGTTGAAATGTAAACCTTCGCCCCAGCCTGAGATCTTGGGCACTCTGGAAAAGGTTTTCACCCAAAATTGCTCTATATTTTTCTGCATCCACTTTTCCCTCCATCCTGACTAGTCTCCCAGTCCCTGTTGCAGAAAAACATCCCTACAGCATGATGCTGCCACCACCATGTTTGACTGTAGGGATGGTATTAATGAGGGGATGATCAGTGCCTGGTTTCCTCCATGCATGCCACTGGGAATTATGGCCAAATAGTTCAATCTTCATTTCATCAGACCAAAGGATCTTGCTTCTCATTGTCTGAGAGTCGTTCATGTGCCTGTTGGCAAACTCAAAGTGGGCTCTAATGTGTCTTTTAGTGAGGAATGGCTTCCATCTGGCAACTCTATTATAAAGGCCTGAGTGCTGCACTGATGTTTGTCCTTCTGTAAGGTTCTCCCATCTCCACAAAGGAACTCTGGATATCATTCATAGTGACCATTGGGTTCTTGGTTACCTGTCTCAACAAGGCCCTTCGTCCCCGATTACTCAGTTCTCAGAAGACTGTTGGTGGTTCCAAACTTCTTCCATTTGAGAATGATGGAGACTACTGTGCTCTTGGGCACTTTCAATGCTGCAGAAATTTTCTTGTATCCTTCCCTAGATCTGTGCCTTTAGACAATCCTGTCTCGCAGGTCTACAGACAATTCTCTCGACTTCATGGCTTGGTTTTCCCTCTGACATACACGATCAACTGTGAGACCTTATATAGACAGGTGTGTGCCTTTCCTAGTTATGTCAAATCAATTCAATTAGGCACAGGTGGACTCCAATTAAGTTGTAGAGGCATTTCAAGGACCATTGATAGAAGTAGGATGCACCTGAGCTCAATTGCAAGTGTCATAATAAAGGGTCTGAATACTTATGTCAATGCAATATTTCAGTCTTTAATTTACAAAACATGTTTTTGCTTTGTCATTGTGGAGTATTGTGTGTAGATTGATGAGGAAAAAAATTAGTTGAATCCATTTTAAGACGAGTCTGAAACATACCAAAATGTGGAAAACTTGAAAAGGTCTGAAAACTTTCCGTATGCACTGTAAACCCGAAATCAAAGAGGAACACTTTACTTGAGCGCAGTGCTTATAAGGCTACATGACAAGTACATAAGCCCTTTATGACAACTGACATGAACCTACATAAACATTTATAAAGGCTTATTCCAACAGGCGTCAACTGTCAAAGTCAACTTTTGTCAATTTTGATGTCAAGTTGACATAACACCGGAGTCGAATGACATACTTTTGTTAACATAAGATTGTGTGATGACAACTTTTAGAATGTCGTGACAACGGACTTTGTAGCACAGTGGACTTCTGGTATGTCAGAGTCACCTCTATTCAAAGTTAGTTGTCATGACGTTCTAACGTAAGTCAGTGTGGAAATTGTCATACCACAACCTTATGTTAGCAATGTTCATTGGAATAAGCTTTTACACATGTTGTAGGTTTATGTCAATTATCATTAAAGGCTTATGTAGTTGGTATGTAGCCTTATGAACACTGCTCTTAAGTCAAGTGTTACCAATCAAGTCATGTCTTTCAACCATATAACAACCCATGGTAACATAACAGTTAAGTACCACAGCACAACCATGGTAATATCATGGTCTACAGTATATGATATATAACAACCTTATACCACAGCGCTGTTGAATTCCCGATTCTGATTGGTCAGAAGGTGTTGATTAATTTTCTATAACTGCAGCTCTGACAGTAGTTTAGTACTATAGTTTGGTTTCTATAGTAACAACTCATTCACAGGGACTTCACATAATGTAAGCTTAACAATACACGTATTACAAAAGTGTTGTTATTTAACAAAGACAAATGTACAATCATTACTGTGGGTTGAAGCTTTCTGTAAGGAGAAGGTTTATTTAACATTCATGGAAGGAGACTCTGGTGTCAGAGCTTTGTAACAGTCAGAGGTAAAGCTGTTCCTTTAAGTTTTCAGCTGTGGGAAAGTCTTCAGGACAGCCGATTTGCGGTTTATAAGGAACATGACAAGCTGCATTTTTTTGTCTAAAAGAGAGGCTGGTGAGGGAAAGACTGTTTATAGCTGTTTTTAACATAAATGATAACAGGAAGTAACCTGTTTTTCAGATGTTCCACAACATTAAATGTAACTATAAACAGATAAAAAGTGTTATGTCTTTCTTTTAAAAAACCCAAAAAACCCAAAGTGTAATCGTTGGCAAATTGCTGTGGTATAAATGGAATAAAACACTTCGGGACGTGCTGTTATGTTATTGGAAAATAATCTACTCCGGGGTGGTAATGGCCGCATTACACCACCCCGTTGCTGATTATTTTCCTATAACTGTACGCCCAGTGGTGTTTTATTTCTTACAAAGTTATCGTAAAACTGTGGCAGTGTCATAGTTAACTATGTAATAAACATTGTTACCATAAAGCACCACAGTAAAACCACGTTAGTATCATGGTTCAATAACCATTATACTATATTAAACCATGAGATTTATAACCATAGTTACAATAAAGTACCATAGTAAAATCATAATAAACTATAGTGAACTTTCATAAGGGTATGCCAGTTTATAATGTCAATAAAGTTAAATTATATTAATGACACCAGCGCTGCGCCAACCACCACGACGATCTTGCCATGTGCCAAGCAGTCACCAGGATTTAAACAATAACACATATCCCTAACCGCCAGGCTGCAGCCATGCCAGCAGAAATCAAGATTTAATTTTCATGTCATATCAGTTTCCTGCAATCATGACTGAGTGTTTTCTTCAAAAAGACACCGTACTACAATTACTGTAATAAATACCAGAACCAAAACCACTCTTCAGGCCCATATAAATTCACACACTGTGGACCAACACAGCCTCTTTTTCATCTATGTATTGTATTTTTTTTAAAAACACAATTTCAAAATCCAGTCACAGTCTCAGTACAGTAATGACAGCAACTACAGAAGCACCATTATTTTGTTGCACCCTCATTCCCTTATCAGAAGGTATATTTGACTTATGCTTACATTCGCTAATAACTGAATTTGTAGCTGCCAAGCCTTTGCATAATATTATCTTCATCTTTATATAAATACTGAGCACATCCTACAATTAGTACCTCGTCTTAAGGTAATGATGTTTAATCGGTAGTCATTAATTTCTCTGTAGCAAATCCATTGTTCATTGCCTATGGCAGAACATTATTCACAGAGGGCTTAAATGAGAGTGCACTAAATCTACTAAAATGAAAAACCAATACCGCTGTATGTCATAGCTTATGATCAGCCCTAAATCCTCACATTATGCACATTACTCATCAAAAACATGTTTAACAAAATGTCACATAAAACATCATTATTATAAAAAGCTGCTGAAAAGGTAAAGTCATCAATTCATTTTCAATGTGATTTCAAGCTGATAGCGTTCGAGTTTTCAGCAGATCTGGAGTGATCATGAACACTGATTTGATGTTCGAGCTGACATTGTTACTGAAGCTACAACAGAGCCACGATAAGATCAAACTGCTCAAGAATTCCTGCCTTCTCTGGAACGCCATGCACTGTACACTCTGCTTGCCTTAAGCCTATTACACTAGCATTCAGGCAGTGTGCGTACATATGTTTTGGGGGCTTGGCTTTGGAAGGAACACTGAAGTTGCTGTATTTGCTTGGATTTTAAGTTTCAAATCTGCCATCTTCCGCCAAAATCATTGATTATATCTTTAATTACTGGCATCAGATTGTGCTGGAATAAGTATCGAAAAACACTGTAGCCTTCTGATGGACAAAGGAGAGTATATTTGACCAAAAACTATCCTCAACGTGATACAATCTGTAAGTTGTGTCCTCGCTTGTGGGTTACATTATGCAATACACAGACGAAGCAATCAGGTTCATATTATCTCTTATTTTGGAAAGAAATTGCAGACACGGTAAGAATTTGTCTGTATGAAAACAAAGCTACAATGATGACGCCCTTTCCTAAATGGGCCCAGAATCGATCCTGGGTACAGACTCGAGCATTCGGGCCAAGTGTGAAAACGCCCTAAAATCATCTTGCTTGGCTGCAGATACATTTCTAAAAGAAAAACCTTGCATGAGGACGGAGCTGCATGTGGCGTGGCGTTTTGGCAGGGCATAAGCGCACACACGCCCTCGGGAGAAAAGCTCAGGTCCCTTGCTCTCTCAATTAACAGGCCTCTGGGATTCCTTCTTTCCTCCTTGCTCACTCTGCGATGCTTATTTATTGCTCGTACAACGGGCCACCAAACCACCGTTAAAGTGTCACGGATGAAATGTGCCAAACAACACCTGCTCCCTTGCAGCAGCCTCTTTCGCCCTGCCAGAGGCTGCATTAACCCAGTTGCACTAAGCCAAGTGCAAAGTCTCGCAGGCAAGAAACTCAGCCAAGCTGTGCAGACAAAAAAGCTCCCCAATGCAAGTCAAAACCGAAGGCATTTCATGAAACGGGTCACAGTTTGCTTACAGAAATGCGTCATATGACTAGATATCACCGCATAAGTGTAGACTGTTTCAGATTAGCATCGTGATAATGCTTAAGAACTAAGGACTGAGCACTTACTAGCTGGTTTGTGCTATGCAGCAAGGTCCCTGTAGCCAGAATACCAAACTGAGGGCCAGAGCAAGTCTGTATTTAACTTTTCAGCAGGAGTGTTAGCTGAGTGCTGCCTCTGTTTTCTGAGGACTTGTCTTTTATTCAGTTGTTGTGCGATGTTGCCCGGAGAAAGGATCAATAAAAGCACTATGTTAGCTGTCTCGTCACCGTGCGTTTCAAAGCCAGGACTGGAACAGACTGTGCAATAGCCTAACTCAGAAGGGAGTGCCATAAAAGAAAAAGAAGGGGACAGAAGCATAGAGTGAAAAAGAGAGAGAACATGACTTTAAAGGTTTTTTATCGAACCATTAATTTAGCAAAAGGCGTCTCGCGGTTTCTCCCACAAATTTCTAGCGTGATTGATGGATATAAAATTTCCATCTACACCCCATTTATAAAAAAAAAAGGCATTCGGATTCTTAACAGTGTGATGCACGATTCAACCAAGTCCAACACCGTTCACGTCCAGCCCTTCGCATTTCAGCCTGAAGGATTTACGCACAATTAATTTAGCTTGGCCAGCCAAAAAAACGGCAAATGTACATTTAGCCTGCTGCGCCTGGGAATACCTGCAACCAGAAATGACGAATGAGAGAGAGAGCGAGAGAGAGAGAGAGAGAGAGCGTGAGAGAGAGCAAAACCTAGTAGGAAAAAAGAAGACCAGCCGCCAAACAGGACCAATTGAATCGCCCCCACAGTACAAAACATCTAAATAATTGTTTGGTTTTTTTGTTGTTTTTTTAAAAGCTAATTGCTGATGCAGCCAAGCTGCAACGGCTCTGCAGCCCTGAGACACTCTCCCATGTTTTTCCCACAAATTTATGGCCTTTTAAAACTCAAGCGCATTTCTGCGGCTCGTCTAAAAGA
Organism: Olivaichthys viedmensis; assembly: GCA_028565825.1. Classification (NCBI taxonomy): domain Eukaryota; kingdom Metazoa; phylum Chordata; class Actinopteri; order Siluriformes; family Diplomystidae; genus Olivaichthys; species Olivaichthys viedmensis. Next base: position 7,849 of record JAOUQW010031771.1, on the reverse strand, counting down.
CTGGAATGCGACTCCTTAAAAAGGATTACGACTTTGCCGCACAGTCGTGCTGCTTGCTAGGAGCTGTGGTCTACAAATACGCTCATCCTCGGATGGAAAAAGGCACACAAATATATGCTCACCTGAGCTTTTAGCAGTATGTTCTCACCTCAGATGCCCCCCAGGAGGTCAGAAAACAGGTTAACAACCCTGTCTGAGAAGGCAAACACTAGGGAAGGAGAGAGAACAAAACAGGCCGTACAGGTACAGCTCCATTAAAGAAGCAAGATGTCAATGCTGCTGTCTCAGCTCCTGTAGCAGAACCGCTGCCAGGCTCAGCAAGGCCAATGAACACAACCTGCCTGCAACTTCGACACACTGCCGGCTGTGTCCTCCTCCACAGTCCGAGTGCACCACAAAAATCCCCAAAAAGTGTGCCCTCCACTCGGGGCCGCAGGCTGGCCCTCCCACTTTACAGAAGAAAGGACTGAAAGAAAAGAAAAGAAAAGAATAAAGCAGGAGGGGGACAGCGGCAAATTTTTTCCCTTTTTTCATTACCAACTAGGAGACCTGGTTACAGCCCTCTCTGTATCCCTTGTTTTGTTTGGGGGGGGGACGAGCCCCTTTGGCGTCCTGAATTCCTCAGGAATGTTAGCCAATCATGGTGCAGGCTCTGGGGAGTGCGGTGAGAAGAGGCCCAGCCTGCTCTCCCACTCTTTAATCAGCCCTCCGTGACCAAACCACTACAGCAGGACTGTTTAAACGCCTCTGAGCCACTACAGCTACAGCAGTGCTGTTTAAATGGGTATTGGCCTGTGACTTCTAAAACAACCCTGCTTTCCACCATTTTGTTAACCAAATTCCTATATTTCACTAGAAAGTATAAAACCAACAAGTAATTTAACAACCTGTGAAAAGACAATGTTTCTGTTGCTTCAAGTCTCTTCAATTTGCTTTTTTGGCATGTAGAAGTACACTCTTAGAAAAAAAGGGCTTCTTAAAAGTTCCTTGGATGGTTAAGGGTTCTAGCTTCCTAAAGGTGTTCTACAGTACTTGGAACCTTTTCTAAAAGGGAAACCATCTGTTGCAGGGTTCCTCCAGAGGAACAAACCGAAAAACCCTTTAGGGTGCACGAAGAATGTACTGCTGAAGTTTTGCTAAAGCAACAAGAATACCAGGGAAAAAACTACCAGACAGGCCTCCTGATCTCTGATTGGTTTCACGCGGAGAGCCTTGTTGCTTGTGGAGCATCGCACAAAAGTTGAAAACTTGTGAGCTCGAAAAAGATTAATGGAAAATCTTTGGTTAGACTTGCACTGACTTACACTCTTAAGTGGGGGGGGAGGGTTCATCGGTTTGTCCCTCTGGTGAAACCTTTAAGGTTTGGCAGGGGAAACCATTAGTTTGTTCCTCTGGGGAAACCCTCTCTACAACCATCAGAGAGGGTTCTAAGTAGAACCGTTTTAGGAGGCCAAGAACGCTTAACTATACAAATAATTGCTGGGGAACCCTTTTTTCTAAGAGTGTAGCCACTCTACCCACCCAATGTTACTGTTTAAATAGACGATATCGCAGTATTGCTTAAATGGGTCTTTGCCCCTACAGCTACAGAAGTGCTGTTTAAGAACTTGCATTTCTTTCCGAACCCGAGGACGTTTAGACCAAGAGTCCGTTACGTTTGGTCAAGTGCAAAAGCTATTTTTGAACTTTGGTGCAGTCCAGGAAATCTCTATTCCACTTGAAAACGATAGCCTGGGGTTGGCTTAAAGTGAATTCGGGTGCAGAATGTGCCATGTGTGAAAGCGATCCTCTCCCAGGGCCGGGCATCGAATAACGTGATTGGTTGTACTTGTCAGGTTACTTCCTGTTTCAAGTTGCACAATGGTGGGAAAAGGGATGCTGTGGTCGGCAGAGGACATGAAGAGCCTTCTAGATACATGGAGTGAAGAAGACGTTTAAACACAAATGACTACAGCTCATAAAAAGGCTGAATTATTTTTGTATATAAGCGAGCAGCTGGTCCATTAAGAAGCACTAATTAAATCAATAACGCATGAATTAAAGAAACATTGACAAGAACTATTAAGGGATAAAATTGCGATTGGAAGAAATTTGTCTGTGTGAAAATAAACAAGCAAACGAGTCTGGGAATGATCCTGGCGACGGACTCGAGGATTCGGGCCAAATGTGAAAATGCCGTAAATGCGCCATTACAGCTACAGCAGTGCTGTTTAAACAAGCCACTACTATAACAGGATTGTTGAAATGGACCTAACCACTGTATCAGCAGCTTTACGTTTTAAACAGGCCTTACAGAATGACATATTATTACAAATACAATTTAATTACACCATAATAATTACATTATTATTGAAACTTACTCGTGTGACAAGTATATATTTCATATTGTGGAAAAAAATGTAAAGTCGACATAAATTTTACTATTGTGAACAAGCAGTGGAACAAACAGTGTAATTTTATAACAACAATCTGACTGTTATAAAAATGCATGGCAATATGACAAACTTTCTCATCATAGCTAATTAAAACCTTTACTGTAAAATCAGACCCTGCACATAACTTCTAGCATCTCTTTTGGAAGCATGAGCAGGTAACATCTGTTTCACATGAGTGAGAATTAAAACCACAGATCAGCCTAATGCACCGCCTGCATGCACAACAGCCAAAACAAAGTTTCCACGGTGCTAAAAGCTCTAAGCATCGAACATCCTAGAAACAGTTAGGGGGGTTCAGTGACTCGCGGTTTGGACGAAGAAGCCTGACAGAACGCCTGATCACAGAAATGCAATCCAGCTCAACCATTAAAAAGCACTAAAGGCTACTTTAGATTACATATGATAAAACATCAAAAGGCCACTGATTTTGGTATTACAGAATAATGGGCATGGATATGATCCTTCTCTAAAGGTTACCCGTCTGCCCGAGAGGGTGGAGAGAGGAGAGTGATAGTCAGCACCCTTCTTTTGTCTTTCGAGGTCATGAAGACATTGATGACATGATCACAGACTCAGCCGGCTGTGAAACGCAACCAGCTGTACTGCGCATTCGCCTAAACATCCTGCTCAGAGTCTTCCAAAACAGAGAAAGGACAGAGCTCGGGGATTTGGACAGCTGCTGCGATTCACACAAAGACACTTGTGTGCCGCATATGAGGTCAGCAAAGCGGCCCGCCTTATGACACACAGCTGGACAAAAGACCCCCGCGAAGGAAGGAATTCCAGCATCAAATGTCACAGGCCAAGCGGGACCACGCGTTCCCGACCTTAACCCTGATGTTCTGTTCACTACTTAACACTCAACGCCTTATTGACCCACGCCATATTTTTAGATTTTATAACAATACAAACCTTTTAAAATACCCTATATATTGTATTCAGATCTCAGTTATTAGCATTATAAACAATAGAAATAGACACACAAAAGACCCTCCCTGTTTCCTGATCTTCCTGAAGGCAGGTGTCTGTAAATAAAGGATGGAGAGAACTAACTCTTAAAACTTTCACCTGGTTACTCTCAGGTCAAAATGACAAACGTAATCTGTGTTCTATACGACTGAGTGCAAAATTTCGCACCCCCCTTGGTTTCTGGATGAACAAAAACAAAAAACGTACCTCTATTTTACTACAAAACAGAATTCTATGTTCATATATTAGTGTTTTCCAATTAAAAACCTGTTACAACATGGCTGAATACCTTTATTAGGTTACCTTCATTAACAAGCTCAAAAGTGTGCGCCCCCATTGACATCTAGTTCATTTATTTCAATGTGCCTCACAACGCACGTCAACACATGTTTGCTTTGCTTTGTCAAGTCTTATTTAAGGCATGAAAAGTTCAAACAGACTCAAACTCTCAAGCAATTCGCTGCGAGAGGTCAAGTTGAGAGTTAGAGGGAATCGGGAAAACAGCTTTCACAGAGCTGGATGGGGTATAAAAAACACCATCGGTTTACGGTTTACCATTACTAACAGCAAAAACTATCATTCAGAAATGAAAGAGACAGAGACACAAAAACACAACAATAGAGTAAAACAGACTGGAAAAAACTGTTAAAGATTTAAAAATGGTCAAAAAGTGTGTTAAAAGGATTAAACAAATTAAAGTGATATTATTTCTGTATGTGGTATAGATGTGGACTTTAATTCCACTTGCATATATATTTGCTGTGTTGAATTTTTGCATCCTTGTGATAATGAAGGAGCATCTGTAAAGCCACATTAAATGTCTTGTTGGATTCATCATTTCGACATAAGGGTGTGCAAACTTTTGCACTCAACTGTAAACATAATTTTCAAAAAGGAGTTTTCATTTTCATTAATGAAATTAAGCCAAGCTCTGAAAATTGTATGCTGGAAAAAGTATTTTCTAGTGTTGTAACACAAAAGGGTCCTCCAGAATATGAGGGCTGGACATCAGGGAGGGTACGACAGTGCTTTTGAAGAGCTAATGCAGGCAGGAAGCATGGCTGTGTGATTTTCACTTAATCCCCTTCAGTGAGGATCCTTTATCCACTGGATCCTTTTTTTTTGTTTGGAAAACAGGCTGTGGCTTTCTAGGAATCGATAGTGTTACATAAGCACCTCCAGTAACAATATTACAGACAAAGTCTAACGCAACACTGCTGTGTGAAATAATGCTGTAACTACAGCGTGTGGCAGCCGGCCTGAGTTAGGACACACTCACACACAGATACACAACTTAGTCAGGACCTAGAAGTATTCTAAATACAGTTAAGATGCAGAATTATGCAATTAAAGATGCAATTAAAAAGACTGTTAAAGGAGATATATATAGATATATATATCTATATATATAAATAGATATCGTAATACTTCGTGTACACCGTGATTATAAATTGTATGTGTATTATACAGGCCATTTTAAATAGGTTATTTAAATATATTGTATTGTTTTACTGTTATACAAAGGCTAAGCAAAATATTCCTTTCTGATTGGATGGCAGGAGTGCATTAATTCCTCATATCGGGACATCTCTGAAGTAGATCCGGTCAAAAACAATCACATCAAAATGCTGAATTCAACTTTCATTAGCTGTCGACTTAGCCTGAGTCAATGTTTATTAAAGTCTATGCTCTCTTTTTTTTTGTCAATAAAATGCTATCGTGAGATTACTGCAATTATTTGTCCTCATCGCTCATCAACTAACATTAATGTTGCAAGAAAAAGTGTGTGTTAGTAACCATAGCAACCATAGCATGGGTGGGGGGCTAGACAGTTGGCTAAATAAAATAATCAATAAGTTAGCTAGTATTTTTCATATCATTCAGTTATCACTCAGCAAATCCTATACAAAACCTTTGCTGGGCATTATCGCTTACTTAACTAGTTGACCTGTCACAGTAAAGAACTTAATTCTACCGCTATACTACCCATTATAATTCTATATAATAAAAGAAGTCTCCCTGTTTTAGGCCTAAACTAGCAAACCAAAAGGCAAACTGGCAAAACATTTTACTTTCTTCCCGCAATCCCAACCATCAGCACATACACTAAAAATATGTGCACAGAGTGTACTTCTCTCCCCATAAACTATGCCTAACAAGGTCGGGCCATCAACAGAATGCACTTTCTGTACTGACAAACATGCTCATACTTAAATATGGTTCAGAAATGTTCAGCGGTACTGGAATTGTGGAAGAAAGTCTCTCACTTTCTATCTAGGATATTAGGACGAAAATGAATGACGACGCCTCATTAAATTTATCTATGACAAAATGACTAGCAGGGAACATGGTATCTACAAGAAGATAATGCGTAATTGAAAAGAGTCCAATTCCAAGGTTAGATATCTGTTCACTTGGTGGTACTAAATGTTGAATGCACTGTGCAAGTCCCAATAATCTTGAAATAATAATGTGCACAATTAACAAAGTCAAAACGTTATCGAGACAATAGCTTCATTGTGATATCCAACAATTTTGCAGAGGTCTGTATTTTTTGGTCCTTTTACTGTTGTAGGTTTGTTTTTTAAGCCTCTCCTTCTCTTTCTTCTTCCCTTTCTCCAAGATTTCCCTTTCACGCACGCATCAATTTAGGAAAAATAAATGTTTTTTTGTTTTTTTTGCCCAGACCCCCCCAACCATTACTATCGTAGTTATTTGTATTTATTTGCTTGAAATTCTCTCTTCATGCTGCTAGTGAAGGTCTCTACATTCAATTTTATAATAAAACCAATTGGTGGAAAAAAAGAAAAGAACATAAAGCAGTCCTTTTAGCCAGAGGTTAAAAGCCCTTAAGTTGTACTTCATTACTATGCTTGAGTATCGTTTTAGGGGATTTGTACTTTACCTGAGTATAATTTCCAGTAAGCAGTACCATTAATCATTTACTCATTGAAACGCAACTGCAGCTATGAAATATTTTTAGACATCAGGGTGAACAGAGATTCCAGTTTGCTACTCTTTAAAAATACGATGCACAGGAGTTTCAGCACAGGAATAAGATAAGCCGGCCACAACTAACATCAAACCTATGCATTTCCAGGCATGTGATTTCATGGGTGGTTTTTTTTTTCAGCTAGTTAGTGGGTTTAAATAACATGTTACAGGGAAAAGGAAGAAAAAGGCGTAACAGTGCACTGCCGTCTTTATCTTATTTTTGTCTTTACACACTGATTTTTCAGGGAAATGCGAAGGACACGCAGTTTGTCGGCTCAAGGTTTTAGGGAAACGGTAAAATGCTTTTTAAATTGAAACCATACCGCTTGCTAAAGATGTCTTACCTAAACAACAACTCATTGTTATAAAACTGTAACAATAAACTTAATTACATTTAAGTGCCCAGACATAAGGGCTCTTATGTTCTCCAAACATAGAAAGCCAATCATTTGTGCCTGGCTTTCACCTCGCCATAAGTACAAGAGTTCCCTGAAACTGTAACTCATCCATAACCACTGCCGCTGCAAAATGGTTGAGGCAAAGTGACAGCAACCGTTCTCGCAAAATGTTTGAACGATGGCTCAAACGCCAGTAACCGAGCAATTTAACAGGTCCGCTTCACCTCATCCCAGACTTCCAAAGTGCACCATTTTGTTAAGTGCCTTGTGACCCCTTTCTTAAATGACATCAGAGTGTTTCACACAAAAGCCCTTCACCACCATGTTAACTCATCAGCCCTGTACGCACAAAGCATTACAGTATAAAACGCCTCCGTTGGATTTCCCCACAGAAGAGCAGCTGGCATTTACTGCCCTGATCAAACCAAGCGATATTAAAGCACCCTATGAGGAGCAGGACGGAGGAGATAAACGTGATATTACACTCCGATTATGCTCATCCTGATGTCATCAGGATTACAATCTTTTCTATGATTGTCAAGCTGTAGACCCCGTCTGGGACTATAATCTCCTGCGTTGAGATTCAGCAAAACAAATTACTTTCAACATCTCATTGCCACATGTTTACCTTCTCACTGCCTATCAGACAGACGAAAACAAAAAACTTCTCAGCCAGTGTTTTGGCTCTAACCTGATAAAACTGTTTTGTTTTGTTTTTTAATCTGTTCTGTGCGAGGCTAAACCAGCTCGAGTGTTCGCTTAGATTAGAACTAAATGCCAACACATCTCTAGTGCACATTAAATTTAGTTCTTTAATCAAACTAAACATTTTTACGAGTGAATTAAAAAGGCATGCCTTTTATGCCATTAAAAACAATCTGTGTCGAATAACACATTGTTTAATATGGTTTTTTTTTAATACCCATGAAATTATTAAAATGACCGAGGAACATCTCTACATAGAATAGAATAGAATTCTCCTTTATTGTCACATATACAAGTACAGTACAGTGAAATTGATTCTTCATATCCCAGCATGTTGGTAAGCTGGGG
>JAOUQW010031753.1:0-20881 GCA_028565825.1 Olivaichthys viedmensis | reverse complement strand
AGGCTAAACGCTTGGCATGGGCTAAGACATACCAGCATTTCACAGTGGATCACTGGAAAAAAGTCCTATTTACTGATAATCCAAGTTTGAGATTTATGGCAGTAACAGAAGAGTTTATGTGAGGAGACGAACAGAAGAGAGATTGATACCACAGTGGATCAAAATATGGTGCTGGATTTTCAATGTGCTCTCACACTTTTGGACCCCACTGTATATACGTATATACTCTTCAAACAGGACTTTACTCCAACAACACACAAAACGCAGGTGAAGAAGGGAGGACTGGAGGAAAAGAGCAAAAGAAAAGTAAAAACCAAAGCAGGCTGTGGTGTGTAACACGTCTGATGGGGTTCTATTCTGGGACATTGTGTTGGGGGCTTTTTCTCAACAACCAGTACAAATTTAATCTGTTAACTGATGGCCGATAGCAGCTATATGACAGGTCCATATTCATTTAATAGACATTGTCACAAAGCAGGTTTACAGAAATACGGATGTAGATCTAGATCCCTAATGAACAAATGAAAAACTCCCTGAGACAACATGAGGAAGAAACCTTGAGAGGAACCGGACTCAAACGGGAACCCATCCTCTTCTGGGTGACACCGTCATTTATTAATTTTGTCCAAAGTGACTTCCAACCCAAACACACATCTGAGCAGTTGAGGGTTATGGTCCCTGCTGAAGGCTCCAACAGTGGCTCTCTGGCTGTCTTAGCATTCAAATTCACAACCTTCTGGTCACTAGCGCAGAACTTTAACCGCTGAGGAACCACTCCCCCATTTCAACTGGAAATGTTTTTTAAAAAAAACATTAATGAAAGGTCGGTTTGTGGGTCACAGACACCATGAAGTGGAACAATCGCATCTCTAACAGGTATCGTTTCGGATTTTACAAATTTACTGCAGATTCCTAGCATGACTTTTGAGAGAATGTTGACCTTGCAAGCTCCTGCAGTCCATTGATTTTGTTTAGCTGGACAGAGCTGACAGCTGCATTATTAGCCAAAACATCCAACAGAGAGAGAGAGAGAGGGATAGAGAGAGGTAATCAATGTATTGGATGGATTAAAGCTGCTGAGATCATTCTGTTTGAATAGTTCTTTAGCGGAGGTGTGTGTGTGTGTGTGTGTGTGTGTGTCTGTGTGTGTGTGATGTGTCCACTAAAGCACAGGTCTTTTGTGTTCGCTTTACAGCAGAGCTGACGCAGGACAGGAAGGACAGCTGGACAAAAGGACAGATGGACAGATAGACAAATCCTACTGTGTTAGAACATATTCTGCCAAATGCAAGTCAATGTCACTTCCCCACACTGGGATCTGATGGCGACTTACCGTCTGATTTAGTACCTGGCTTTTTTTATTTTTAAACTCACTCTCTCAGCCAAGCTGAGGCTGATTTGCCTTTTCTCTGGACGTCATTTATATCATTTAGCACATTTAACCTTTAATTGACCTCACTTTACCTTATAACCATCCAGGGCAGTGATCTGTGTGGCCAGTTGGAGGCAGTGTTGCCACTACAATCCAAAAAGCAGCTCTCTCTCTCTCATAGACGTATTCAATTACACCAAAATCCTGCCGTGTCATATGTCTGGGAGGAGATGAGACGCACAGGCTGAGCAGTGACGGGTGTGTGTTCATTACCTCAAAGTGTAAAATCCGCCCTAAATTACCAATGAAACATATTCCCAACAGCTAGTTCAGTTCATTCCCATTAGAGCGAGTGTAGTGAGACATTAACATACAAAAAAAGGAGGTTAAAATAGATCAGTTTGCAAGATGTACATAATGCATACATGCAAAACATATTGCATACACATCTCAGATTACAACATTTTATTTTTCCTATTGAAAGTCCTTTTAAGTTGTTTTAGCAGTTTTTTGGCCCATTTTGGGGATTATTTGTGGCGCTAATGGCTAAATTAAGAAATTATTTTAATACGTCTTTACAAGTGTGACCTGTAATGGGTGTTTCTGGAGATTTCTGAGGAGGTTTCTGGCTATTACCATAGAGTTATTCAGATTATTTTTAAGGATATAGCTCATATGAACTCACTAATATTTTTACATTTTTGGAGTGGCAGTTGCAGTGGTCACCGGTATACAAAAAGTAACTTGTAATTACTCAAATTACACTTAAATAAGGCAAATTTTCATTATCAATACTTGTACTCAGGTGAATTATCACTACAGTGGCACAGAATTTTCACTGCTCTCAAAATCCATAATTGTAAATCCACACAACAGGTTAGGATCAAGACCAAAAATGACCTAAAACACAGTGAACTAGGATTTAAGGCTAAGAATTGGCCAACTAGGAGGCAAAACACAAGCAAACTACACACTTAATCCAGAAAAAAACACTTTGTTCTGGTGTACTATCTTGATGGCATTGTTCACTTCCCAGGTTCAGTTCCAACACTGAAGAACCTCAAGAACTGGGGATGGATAAAATACCCGGAAGTGTTCTTGGTACCACTCAAATTTTGAGGACGCATCGGTTGGTGACTTGCCAACAAGAATGAATTGAAAGACCCCCCCAGTTCATTAAGTTTTCATTCACACCTAGGGGCGATTTAGATTCGCCAATCCACCTACTGGCATGTTTTTGGGAGGTGGGAGGAAACCCAGAGAAAACCCACGTGGACACAGGGAGAACATACAAATCTCCACACAGACAGTAACCGGAGCTCAGGATCGAACCCGAGACCCTGGAGCTGTGAAGCAAAAACATTACCTGCTGTGCCACAGTGCCGCCCATGGGTAATACAGTTGTTGAATATTTGCTCGTTTAATTTGGAGATTTGTTCCAACTTTCATTAGGACAAAGCTCTGGTTAGCTGAGTTAACTGGAGGTGGCTATCATTAACAGCAAGTACGCAGCACATCTCAAACCCTCTCGCAGGAGTGTTCTCTGTTCTCCAATTTGTTCTTACAAGGTAACTTGGCAAGAACATTCTTCCCAGAAATGCAAGTCTGTTTGGTCTTGAGAAACAGCGAAGAACTAGAAACTAGAAAACCAGGATGTAAACACGAGGCAAACAAGGAGGTTCAGTGACAAACAGCTTGAGCATTTTCTTATTATGATGCAGGTAAGACTTGCGTGCATACATTGTATTACTCTGATCTAGCATTAACGGACAAATGGTTTTCTGACTAAATTTGTTGTTGTGTCATGTGATGTCATCTGCTGGGTATAAGGTACTAAATTGTGGACATGTATGGACATGCAGACTTACTGGTTTAACCCTTGAGAAGGGTTCCTAAGAAGAACAAGGTAAAATAGATGGTTAAAGTGACTGGTGTTTGTAAATCTGAACCAAAAAAAGGTCACATGACCTCCATAACACTCCTACCTGCCATCAGGAAGATGCCAGGGCATGGGAAGGGCTTTTGGGGCTTAATATCCATCAATATTGTTTATATTGAAATCAAGTGAAGAGATAATGGGATTTTAAAATAATATTGCTATAAGATTTTCAAGAAATGGCATGGCTCAAGGGGACAGAACATTGCTAAGTAGTGAACCAAAGAGGAGGATCACTGTGGGACCATTACGCTTAAAAAGCAATAAAATATGCACAAAGTTGTGCCCAGAATAATAATGCTGAAGCAAACTAGGAAGTGGATAAAGCTTAATTTGGTCCCTGATGAGGACACACAGACAAACACACTATACCTAGGAGAGGAGGAAGCAGATGTGTCTATTTGCCCGAGCAGTCTTTCTGTTTCTCCGAGGTGCCGTTCGTCTCCCTGGCGTGCTGTAATTAACGCCACGTTTATGAGACAGGAATTAAACGAAGGAGCTCTAGGCAGCAGGTAACCTCCCTCCTCGATTATTACGACCACTCTCTGTCACAATAACAACCCTCTCGATCCCCGCAAGCACACAAACACAGCAGAGCTCACAAACACACACTTGACTTGCTCGGAACATCAGCCCGGAAGCGTTAAGTAAAGCCTGCACATCATCAGCTGCAGATGCATTTCCCACCCCATCCTTGATTTTATTGCTCAACCTTCTGTTTGCTCATAGCCATCAGAAGCAAGCTTATTGTGGCTGATATCAACTCGCTGGTGTATCATATCAAGTCTCTGTGGCTGTCGAGTCGCAGATGGCATCTCTATAAATAAGTCCTGCATGAAGACAAAGGAGATTACGGATTACAAGTGCATTTTGATAGAAGACTACTGAGATTACACCCTAAGCGCTGTTGTAACAAGTTTATTTTGCTTATGGCGGCAACATTTGCAAACAGATATCAAAAGGCTTTGAGTGCTGGAAAAACAGAAATGGAATCAGAAAATTTGACAGTAGAGAGTTCTTTATGTTATAAGCTTCTACTTATCCCGTTTTTATACATTTAAACACATAGAACCATATGCACATTTCAAAGTTATATGTGTGGCTCATTTATGTAATGGACTGTTCTTGCATTTAGGAATCTTTGATCTTTAAATGTTTTTGATATTTATATTTTTACAATTGTAAGGATCTAAGATCATTAGGTTTCAAATCTTTAGGTTAGACCTTTAAGGTCTATTATCTCTTCATTCTAAGGGTTTTAGGGATCTTAGAACTCAGTCTATGAATTTTTATATTCTTAGGGTTTTATGCATCTTAGATATTTGTCACGCGCACCGCAGCTTGAGTCAGCATGCGCGTGACATAGCATGGCACCATGGTGATGCTTGACACGTGCGCGACCACGCACTGTTGTTTTTGTTTAGTTGCCCTTGTCTCGTGATGTGATCCTATCCACCTGTGTGTTGTTTGTGAGTAATCAGTGAATGTATGTAAGCCCTCATGTTCCCTGCCAGTTTGTCTTGGATTGTTTGTTGTCATATGTTGCGTTTGTATGAGCGTATGTTTCCGTTTAGTTTAAAGAGTGTAAATAAATGTTTGGTTGAAAACGGCTTTGCGCCTGTGTCCTCCGTCCCGCCGCGAACAGCGGGACAGAATCCAAGACCTTAAAATGGACACAACAAGCCATACCACGAAGGCGGCAGCCCTGGAGGAGCTCCTGTCGGAGTGCGTGGTGCATCAGTGCTGGCTGGAGGACCTTGTCTCCGTTATGGCGCTGATCTCCATGGATGGGCAGCCCCTCTCCCCCGGAGAAGCAGAGGACTGGGCCCTGGTCCGCCAGGAAACGGAGGAACGGTGGGTGCGGCTCGAAGTGCTGTCAGCTGTGGTAGAGCCGCTCTTCAAGCAACAACAGCTCGCCCCTGCCGCAGCAGTGCCGAGCCAGGAATTCCTGCCACCTGCCGCCCCCCCCCAACCACAGCGCCGCACAGATTCCTCCTGAAGCGAATCACACCCCCCTGAGGCCCCCCCGGTCGCGCTTCCTCGACGCTGCCATCGGAGCCAGATGCAGCTCGGCTCCGACCCAGCCCGGATCGCCCGCCTCCCCGGAGCGGAGGGGAATGGCTTCTTTTTGGGGAGGGGGGGCTAGGGACGGCTGAGGAGGCTGTCCCAGATGCCGCGGAAGGCGTGGCCCAGTTCCTCAATGACGCAGGAGGTGTGGTGGGGCTCCCTGATGCCGTATGAGGTGTAACCCAGTTCCATGACACGGTCCCCGGGTGTCCGACGTTGTCCTGCCTCCAACCCCCGGTGAGGACGTCCTCACTCCGTCCCCGGGCTTTGGGGACAGTGACGTTCCTCCGCCTCCAGTCCCCAGTGGGGATGTCATCGCTCCGCCCCCGGGTTTTTATGGCACGACGACGCCGTCCCACCTCCAGTCCTCAGCGTGGACGTCATCACTCCACCCCCGGACTTCGGGGACGATGACGTTCTTCCACCTCCAGTCCCCAGCGAGGTCGTCAGGGCTCTGCCCCAGGGCTTTGGGGACAACAACGTGCCGTGTCGGGCCATGGCAGAGCACATCATCGCTCCACTCCCTGGCCATGCTGGGGATTAACTTGACTCCCCCGCGTGATGCCGGCCTCTGTGCTGCCCTTCGGACTTGGACATTGGCCTCACGGGCTCGGGGCCTCCACTGGACTGCCGGTGTAGGCGCTGCGGGAGAAGTGCCGTAGAGATGGGGGGCTCTGTCACGTGCACCGCAGCTTGAGCCAGCTTAGATTTTTACAGTTTTGAAATTTTATGTTCTTAGGGTTTTATGCATCTTAGATCTTTGTCACGCACACCGCAGCTCGAGCCAGCGTGTGCGTGACATAGCATGGCGTTTGCCATGGGGACGGCCGTCACGTGAGCGACCACACACTGTTGTTTTTGTTTAGTTGCCCTTGTCCCGTAATGTGATCCTATCCACCTGTGTGAGTAATCAGTGTATGTATTTAAGCCCTCATGTTCCCCGTCCAGTTTGTCTTGTATTGTTTGTTGTCATATGTCGCATGTGTGAGTGTATGTTTCCGTTTAGTTTAAAGAGTGTAAATAAAAGTTTGTTTGAAAACGGCTTTGCGCCTGTGACCTTTGTCCCGCCGCGGACAGCGTGACAATCTTCAGGACCTATGATTTTTAGGTTCTCAGTGTCGCACTCTTCCTGGGCACTGATGCGTAGCCACTTAACAACATCTTTACCACTTAACCGAATTCCGAAGTTGCGTAGCTTCTTCAACAGTCCATGGTTACAAAGAGTAGAGTTTTGTTTTCCAATGTCCAGCAGTTTCTGGCGATGATAGACATGTTCACCGATGTTTCTGATGAACATTGTAAAAGCTGTAAAATTATCTACTGAAACGGGCTACAAGTAACAAAAGCACCATATATTCTGGACCTGCCGTGGCCGCTGCGTGCTACCGCGCCACCATAAAACAACCATACCAGGAAAATTTACTGACATGGCATAAATACAAATGATCAGCTTTAATTCACTGGCATAGGAACTTAATTCCCATCATATAAGATCATGTGGAGATAGGATGTGACCTTTTGTTGACACTACTGGGTCCAGCCTAGCACATCACCTTCCTGTCCCCACTACATCAGCCAGGTAGAAAGCAGCCTTTTCTGAGCATAAAAAAGACTATGGATATACCAGGGTGATTCAGATCACAATGGGGAATGCTCCTCCCATCCAGGAATGGTATCAGCAAAGAGAAAATATGTGCTGTAGAGCTGCGTAAAGATGTGAGACTGATATTACAAGGTTTGCTTGATGATGGCATTGTGAGCCTTTGGGCAGATCCTATTGTGCTTGTTCCCAAAAAAGAATGGGGCATCTACTTCTGTCTCGATTATCACAAGCTCAACACTGTTATGTGCAAACGTATACCTCCTACCTAGACTTGACCACCCTGAAGAAGGATAGATAGTTTACCTTCCTTGACCCTGCCAGTGGATACTGGCAAGTAGAAATAGCCCCACCAGACCGCCTTCAACACACCCTAGGGTTGTTTGAGTTTGGGCTGTTAATGGATAGCTGTTGAACTCTGTTTGAAGCATATGAACACAGAGCCTTGCTAATCTACCATAATGATGTTATTATTTTTGCTGATGATTTTGCCACCCATTTCAAAAATCTTGAAACTGTCTTCTCCAGAGTGTTGCAGTTAGGCCTGAAAATAAACCTGAGAAGTGTGCCTTCCTACGCTGCAAGTTGCAGTTTCTTGGCCATGTGGCCTCCAGTGCAGAACTGAGGTCTGACCCAGACAAAATGATGGCCATTCAGGGGTGGAAAGTTTCCACCACATTTACTATGCTGTTCTCTGGGATTTGTGGACTGTTATCACTGTTTAATCCAAGCCTTTACATGTCATACTGGCCCTAAAAATAAAACACTTTCTGCTTTACAGAAAGATGATGACTCCTGTGTTGGCATTTCTGCTTGCCACACCTCCCCCAGTGACAGTAGATCAGCAGCATGGTCCTCACCCAGGGAATCGTTGTCCAGATATTTCACTCCTTTAACCCTGACACACCTCATGTGGTAATAATGCTGCTGGTCTTTGCAGCAGCATTATATCGTCCTAAGCCAAAGCAAGAAACTGCTCTTCCTTACCTTCCCTGCCAGTTCCTTCCATGTGTGCTCCTGATTTCTTGGGGGAACCTGAGCTTCTTGCTGAAGTCAACTTTTTGCTGGCACCCTGGACCTCTGTTCCCTGACTGACAAAGGCTGCTTTTATATTTCCAGCACTTCAGCTTGTGGAGCAGCTTGTGGAGCATTCGGTTGTGTCACTACCTGAAGCGATCCAGTGTCTGTGTGCTTTTGCACCCAAACAAGATGTACTGTACATTGGCATTGCTGCTGTTGCAGAGCTAGCATGCTTCCTCTGTGCCATACCACTGATGTAAGTCCTGTGAACTGGGTAAAATGTCATATGTGGATCATATTTAAAAAAGCTGAGCTTGTAGGCTCTTCCAAACATCAGCACATGTGATGGTCCTGTTGTCAACACTTTCTCATGTCGTCTAGTGCCCCTGCTGACCTAAGCCAATCACCTTTACGCTGTCCCTCTCCTCCTCCATCTTTTCAACCTCTATATCCTGCCCTTTCTGTTTGCTTTGGACTGCAATCCTTACTCAAGCCTAGGCCTGCCCGCCCGGTCTGTACTACTCCCACAACTTCTAGGAGTTGTAAGCTCTGCAGTCTGCCTTGTCCACTTTAGCTTGGGCTTTCCACTTTCTATCCATTTGTACTTGGGCATTTGAAATCCTTGCAGGCTGATCAGTGAACTCCCACTCCATGACCAGTTTTGCCTTTTCATGCTTATATCCAAGGCTGATTGATTTGAATGGAAGCAGCAGTGTATTTGAAATAATGACTTGCATTGGCATCTATCTTGTTTACCATGGTTGATGTTATTTCGCACAACAACAGTGGTCACATTATCCAATGGTACAACATGAACTGACAGCACCACAACTGGTTCTGGTCTATCCTTGCAAAACTATCTACAATGCAGGCTCCGGATGGGGTGTTCTGCTATTTTTGGTATGGCTTCCCCTCCAACAGAAGGCTGACTAAATAAGTAGATTTTCAGCCTAGACCTAAAGATTGAGACTGTGTCTGATTTTGTAGGTAAAAGCTCTGCCTCCTGCAGTAATTTTTTACTATTCCAGGTACTGATAAAGAACCTACCCCTTTTGAGTGAAGCAGACATGGCTAATCATAGACCGAAAGTTCGCTTAGGTAGTGTGGAGCAAGGTCATTCAGTGCTTTATAGGTCAGTAGTAGTATTCTATAATCAAAGCTAAACTTAAGTGTTAATATAATAGGGGTAATATGGTCAAACTTTCTGGTTCTAGTAAGGACTCTGGCTGCTGCCTTCTGGACTGACTGGAGCTTGTTTAGGCACCTACTGGAACATCCAGACAGCAAAGCATTACAGTTGAGGTAATAAAGGTAGTTCATGCCTTTATTACCTCAACTGTAATGCTTTGCTGTTTTTCAGTAGTTTTTCAGCAGTTTTTCTGCATCATGTAACAACATTTTATTTCCTAGATTAGCAATGTTTAAGAGATGGAGGCAGACTGTTCAACTAATGTTGTCTACACAAGCATCAAATAAGAAACTGGAGTCAGACCAAGGTTTTTCAAAACTACACATGATGCAACTGAAAGGCCATTAAGAATTATCATATAATCAGGAAGCTTACTTTTAGCAGCCTTTGGCCCAAGTAAAAGCATGTCCATCTTGTTATAGAGTAGGTGAAAATTACTCAGCATCCAGCGTTTGATGTTCTTTATACATTCCTCAACTTTATTAAGATTGTGTCTATCATTTGATTTGACTGATACATCCTGCTGTGTCATCATCATAGCAGTGGAAGCTAATATAATGTTTATGAATAACTGTACCCAGTGGCAGCATATATAAGGGGAAGAAGCAGAGGCCATAGAATGTAGACTTGTGGAACACCAAATTTTACTTTTATATGCACAAATAACCCACCATAAACAAATTTACAAACTGCTATCAGTCAGTCATATCTGAGCCACAAAAGAGCTGTTCCCTTCACACCAACAATAGAATATTGTGAGATCAAGTAGTAAGAACAAAAAGATGCAATCTTGGTCAAAAGCCAAATAATGGGTTATTTACCCCTTTAACCAGCACAGAGTACTATGATGAGGCCTTAATCATAATATGCTAATAATCCCAAGTAGCTGTATTTCAACAGTCATCACCAAAGCAAACAATCAAGCCACAGTTCTAATTAGTGCAGCATTGTGATTAGTGCTGCCTTGATTGGTGGTGTATTTTGCTCTACCTGCCAGTCACAATTCCCAATGAAAGCTCATTTTTGCTTGGTGTTTTACTAAATGTCTAATTTTCACAGTTCATAGTTGCCCAGCCTAACACAACAGCTCTGTATGAGGAGCACACAGGTTTAAAACCAGCATTAAAAAAAAACTAAAGCAAATATTCTACAGCTCAGAGTAACACATCAGGTTTGTGTAAGATTAACATAAGACTACTCTTATAATTATGGGCTCAGCCTTAATAATATCCAACCATCCCAAAGCATTTCTGTTTGTTTCTTATTGTTGAGAAATGACTTCCCAGGGAAAGAAATCAGAGCACCTTATTTCCTGGACACAAATCGCCCTAGATATGAAACCTTTTAGTGTTATCAGGCCCCTGTGAAGGTGACGTTAATGTTGTGTTTCAGGCATCCCTACTCTTCTCATTAAAGATAGCACATAATCCCTTTTTTGCAGAGCTCTATTCCTCTTCATATAATAAGCTTTAGCTTTACTCACTGTCTGTCTGAACGTATAGACCACTCAGGATGCAGGCCTGTGCCTGAGTCTTCACAACCTCTTGGAGTTTATTTCACAAATCTCAAACATATTATCTCTTGTCTTCCTGCTGTCCAGAATGCAGAGGAGACCCTTTTTGGAGTAGTAATCAATAGAGAGAAAAATGTCCCTCTGCTTTAGATCCCTTTTTTCTTTTCTGGGCTGTCCCCAAAGCTACTTTGAATTAGCTAGAGAGTGAATAGCAATGTGAACAACTGGAAAGCCTAAATATTGTTTAAAGGTGGATGAAAATATATAAACTAGAAAAACCAACAGAAAAGTCATCCTAATATATCACTGAGGAGGTTGTCTTTGGCATTTGTGCTGAACACATTTTTGTTACTGTCAGTATTGTCTCCAGTTAATATTTTATACATTTTTTCTAATTAATAAAACATTTATGCTGTTTCAGTTACAATTAGTTTTATTCATTCACCATGCACTTAATTAAACTCTCTATGCATTCACTGTCAAATGCATTTCATAATATCCCCCAAGCATAGCAACCACCGTTGGGGTGGCACTGCTTAAGATAGCACATAAATAACATTCTATGATTATTCCCAGAAAAGCACTTAAAATGTTAGCATAATTGCAGCCAAAGAGGATTAGACATTAATGGCTAAGTATTGCTTTGTAAAAGTCGAGTAAATCCATGCATTACAGTAAGAAACCAAAAGAATTACCATGTGAATGATTCAAGATTACGGTGGTAAACCCAATCTGAAGAATGTAGTCATTGTTTGATCTGGGAGTGTAAATAAGGAAACATCTTGTACATGCTCCATTTTCCATTTTCTACCTTGATGAAGCAGCATGTTGAATTTCTCTGAGAAGGGCTCTTGTGGTGGAAAGAGAATCTCTTTTTGAACAGCCACTCAGGCAAACAACTGGGAGAAGAATGGACAAGATAGAAGTCTGAATGTAGAGATGGTGGACTATTGTGCTTTGGAAAGCACAAAACATTTGTGTAAGGATTTTAATAACCATGAAAAAGTATTCCCTTATTCCAAAAATATTTTTGATAAGAGGCCGATTTAGGAGACACTTTTAAAAATGGGCATGATAGTCCTAATTTTAAGGCTCCCCATTTTTCAGTCTTATGTCACTAAGATCGAATTACAAACAATCCTAAAATGTCTGCCTACATCGTAGCCGAGTAAATGTATTTAAAATATTTTATGACAACGAGCATTTAAAAAAAAAGGTATAGTATGTAAAGGTATAGTAAAGCAATAATTGTGAAATTAGTCAGAGATGCAGTCACTTTTAGACAACTCTCTGCTATTTGGCCAAGGGGAAAAATGCATTTATGCTGGGAAGTGTGCCACAAGAAGAGACCAAAAGAAGATGGACCACCACTAGTTCTTTGACTGAATTGTGGCTTTGTATCTTGACACTTGAAGATAATGCAGATCCACACCACCCATGTTTTGGTTGTACGTGAAGATGCATAAGGGCTGTTGAATAGGCTTGTCTCTCCTCGTAAAGTTCAAGTTTTTACATAACCTCACTTTGTCATTTCATTCAGGAGGCTTAGTGAGCTAAAAAGTTTGTCATGTGCTAACTTGCACCCTGAAGAACTTCTGCTTGGATGGCCAGACCAAACACTACACTTTTTTACGGTTTTGAACTGCCTCTGAGATTTATTGGACTTGTGAGCTTCCTGCTAGTCACTCTTGAGGTGGATTGATCAAGATCTGGCAACTGGAGAGATTCTGCTTCCACAGAGCCTTCTCAGTGGAAAGACTGGAGAGAACAAAGACTCCATTATTATCTTTCTCTTCTTCACAAGAAGTAATTATTTCCACAAATGCACGGAGTAGTTCAATTCAATTAAATTACATTTTATTTGCATAGTGTAACGGCTATGTCAGATTCTGCTACGAACTCCAGTTCCCAGAATCCTAGGCGTACCACGTCACAGATCACACCCACTACATATACAAACTCCAATTCCCATGAGCACCAGACCCAGTCACATGACTCGTATCCCCATTCCCAGTCACCTGACTTCTGATCAAACACACCTGTTCACAATCACCTTCACAATACATAAACACCAACACATACACCAGTCTAGTCATCAACACACTCAGTCCCTCATAGCGCAACCTGAGAAGTATGACGTGATCCTGCGTGATGTTGAGGATTCCTGTTGCAATGCTCTTTGTACATCTCTACCCAAGAGTCTGCCACAGACAACAAGATTGCACAGATAATCTCGCTACTCACTAGAAAAGCAGTCAGGACCCCGAACTACTGACGAATATGTTCTAGAGTGTCCAGTGTGATCACAGAACACAAATCCTCCTCGTTCTGATTAGTGCTTGGAGAGACAACCACGTGCTCATGCTGTGAGTCACTCCCATTTTCCCTTCCATTAAACCTTTTGTGATCCAAGTATCATTGTGTTCCTCAGTCATTCCAGGACTCATTGACCCAGGAGCAGTGGGCCAAGACCTGGCCCAGCAACTAAAGTTGAATCTACAACTACTTGAATCACCTTTGCAAGTTCACACACTAGATGATCTCCCTGTGGGAAAAGGAACGATATCTCACTGCACCTCAATACTACTCCTCCAAACCAGTGCCCTCCATGTCGAAGATATCTCACTGCTGGTCACAACTAAAGAGTATGCTGACCGATGCCGTGATGACAACCCAACCTATGATGCAGTGGAAAGGGTTTGGTTATCCACTAGAGACATCAGACTAAGACCTGGATGCAAAGAACTCATGCATAGCTACATCGGACCTTTCAAGATTCTGCAGAGAATAGACGTACAAGCTCCATTGTGTGTAAGGGGGGATGGGTCGCTTTTATGTTTGTACGAGAATGTATTGTAATTACAGATATGTTTTATTGTTCGGAACGCATTGAGACGAATTACCGTTTCCACTACAAATGCAATGTGGCCAAATGCGTCCCTGACCACATTCGAATGTGGCTCAAGTGATTGGATCTCGAGACGCATGTGACCCCGTTTCAACTTGTACTTAGCGCTGACCATTTGTGATTCGATCACTCGAGTCACATGTTAATACCAGGTGGAAACGGGGCCTAACTCTGTAGGATTAAGAGCGCATATCGTCATAGTGGAAGTGGTCCCCTCCCCCTCTCCTCTAGGGAGAACTGTAGTGTATAAATGGACTGATGCCATAGGAAATCTAACAGCATGATCAGGATACTCATCACCCCTGTGCTGAGACTGATAATCTTTCTCCCAAAAATCATGCCTGTCTGATCTCTCTGGTACTGAGCTGGTGATCTGACTTAGGGATATAGGACCTGTTAGCTTGCGACTGGTTTGTCTCTTAAAATAATTCTTTATCATAAATTGACACGTGGCGTTTGCTTCCTGTAGATTAATCTGTAACCTTTCGGCGGATGAGCTAAGTGTGTAATTATTAGCTTTGTGTCGCAACTTTTTGATTTAACAGCCCTATTTCTTCCTTAAAAATCTTTTCCCCGGCTTAGTCATTTTTAATTGTCATAACGCTATCACGGATACGGGAGCCTGCCTCCACTTGTTTTAATCTTTTCTTAAGAATGCGGCAAAAGTCCCGTGGAGCGCATTCGCAACTTTTCCTTTCTTTTCTGCATTTTGGGATAATTTTCTAATCAGGATGCGGCCCACAGCTCATCCACAGTATTCACAATCCCTTCATAAATACTCTGTGAAATGTGCTTGGTAATGTATTTAACAATTCGATCCTCCATTATTAAATGCTTAACAATACAGCGATGCTCTCTGTGACTTCACACTGAGAACTTTGTGTTCTAGTGTTTTGAACACAAATACGAACTTTTGCGGGCTTTACAATTTAAACTTATTATGTCAAACTGCTTCAGACCCACCCAGTTCACACACTCACTTCAGGTAAAAACATTTAAATTAAAACAATAGTCCACAGTCCGTCGGGCATAAACCACACTGCTTTGTGTCTACGTTATAATTTAAACTAAATTATAAACTAATTAAAAACACGGCCACAGTCTGTCGGGCCAAAACTACATTACTTTGGGTTTACTAGTTTTAAACTTAATTGGAACCACGATCCTAGCGTTGGCAGCCGGCGGTGCTCCATCTGAGATGGTGAGCCCCTGGAAGAGCTCCGCGAGCTGGTCCATTGCGCCGCCGGAGACCCGTGGGATGCCTTCCGCAGAGCCAGGGAACCGGGAACTCGGCCATGCTTCCTGCGGCGTCTGGGAACTCGGCCACACCTCCTGCGGCGTCCGGGAACTCGGCCACACCTCCTGAGGCATCCGGGAACTTGGCCACCCCTCCTGTGGCATCTGGGAACTCGGCCACGCCTCCTGCAGCGTCAGGAAATTCGACCACGCCCCCTGTGACGTCCGCGAACTTGGCCATGCCTCCTGCAGCGTCAGATAATTCGGCCAAGCCCCCTGCGGCATCCGGAAACTCATCCCATGAGGCAGCGTGCGCGTGACACAAAGGCCATTCACTGGAAATGGGAGACAGAGTTCTGCTGGCAAACAAAAGGGAAAGAGGCAAAAAGAAATTATCAGATCGATGAGAGAGCACAGTGTATGTGGTAGTGGACAAAAAAAAATCCTTGAATACTTCATGATCCCAACACAGGACAGACTAAAACCATCGACAGGAATTTGCTAATGCCAGTCAATTTCCTACCTATACCATCCTGAGAAGAGTGTAAAAGTAAGGATTCCTACTCTATTCAAAGTCAAAGGGAACGTAACCTTCATTTCATCTCTCTTTGGCTAATGCCACGCCAAGAGCAGGTGTGTAGATGCTGTTGCATTGTTTTTGTTAATTCAGGGAATTAGACTCCCTATTGCACAAATAACAGCCACCTCTTTTTGTAGAGATAAGTTAGTGATCAGTATATAGCACTTGTATACATTCATAAGGCTTGGAATGGTTATTTAATGTTTATATATTTTCATTAAGCAAGGGCATCACAAATTGATAGTTTTTGTAATTATTGTTATTAACTATGAATGATTTACGGTAACTGTAATAAGGGTGCATAATGTTCAACAGGTGCAGCTAAATGAGAAGGAGCATATACAGAAAACTACATATGCTTATGTGCCCTCTATACAGGTATGTATTAAATAGCAATAATGGTGTACAGTTATTTTAGTTGTGAATTGTAAATATGGGTACACAAATGTTTTATTTTATTTATTTATGTTAATAAATAAATAAAATAAAACAGCAGTGCGCGAGACATAGCGTGGCGGTAGCCAGGACAACGGCAGCCACGTGCGCGTTTGTTTGTTCCCTTGTCCTTGTCTCGTGATGTGATTGTCCCCACCTGCATGTTGTTTGTAAGTAATTATTAAGTGTTTAAATACCCGCTTGTTTCCGTCCTGTGTTGTCTTTCGTTGTGTGTGTGTGTATGTTTACAACGCCTGTCACGGCGTGCTTAGTTTGAGTTAAACCCAGTCCGTGTTATTAAGATAAATAAAGATGTTGTTTTGTCAAAGCGGCTACGTGATTGTGTCCGCACCCCCGCGCCTACAGCTTGTGACAACTGTCCCCTATGTTACCCTCTTTGGCTAATGCCACAACAAGAGCAGGTGCAGCTAAATGAGAAAGAGCATACCAAAAAGTACATATGCTTATGTGCCGTCTCTACAGAAAATAAATTCAGTCCGTTGGCGAGTTGGTATCCTTCATTGTACTAGCAAGATCACACACAATGCAGAAAAAACCCTGTTACACTAGCATGAGGATATGTTTATCGATAGAGACTACAACTTCTTTAAGTGGCTCTGAATGAGGGTGTCTGCTAAATGCTTTAAATGTAAATGTAATGTCTCAGTTTTAAAGGAGGTATATGTTTAATAATAATTTATTGCCTTCTACCCTTCACCTAACCCCTACCCCAACAAACCTCACCAAAATGTCACTGCACTAGCTGTGGCATATTGGTTCAGTGATTACAGGTTCTCTTTTGTAGAGATTCATTATAATTTTGTATTGTTGAGTTTTGGGGTTTTCTGAACAATGTTGAGTTTCCGCCTATTGTCATCTGTTTAATCTTTAGTTGAGCATGCATTAGCATGTGATTCTGCATAGTGGTGATCATGCTTGTTTATTAATTAAAAGTACCTGTTTGTTTATTTATTTATTTAATGGACTTTGCAGGTCCTCTCAGGGCTTACATCTCAGGCAAAGGACTCTATGATGTAAAAGTAAAACCACAGTGCCATAAAAAGGCAATGCAAGAAAAAATAGGCAGATGATTGGAGATAAAAGATCATTATTTTTCTTGATGAACACCACTTTCGGCATAAGCGAAAGGTGAACAGACGACATTCACACTTAATATATTTAGTTTTATAATTCGCAAGGACATCTGGTTACCAAGAATCTGTAATTGAATACAGTATTTTGTTGGTTATGATTGCTCCCATTGCTTGTCTGTCAGCAGAAAGTCTTGCCTAACCTTAATGGCCGCTAGATGGAGAAATAAGGAGTTTGTCTTAACAGTACTAAATGATCTTGATCCAACAAAAAATATTATTCCAACTGTATAGTAAAGGGAGAGTTGCCATAACTTGGAGGAGAAAGTGGAAAAAGTGGGTATTTTGAATGCTCGGTTCAAAGAACCAATGACTGCTTTCTTATGGGGTCAGTTTTTGGTCCACTCTTGTTCTCTCTTTATACCAAAAGGTCTCATGGCTTTGGTTATCACTGTTACGCCGATGACTTTACTTCTCTTTTCCTCCATCCAGCTCCCAACCTATATCAGACTGCCTTTTTTACATCTCTTCCTGGATGACGACTCATCATCTGAACTCTGAACACAACCTTAACCAAACTGAACTGATATATCTACTGGCGAAGAACTTCACTCTGTTGGACCTGTCAATCACCATTGACAGCCTCACAGTCGAACCAGCACATATGGTTAAGATTCTTGGTGTGATTTTAAATGATGGGCTTAACTTCTCCGATCACATCACATTAACCACCAGATCCTGCAGATTCCTTCTTCATAACTTCAGAAGAATACAACCTTTTCTGACTACTCAATCTGCTCAACTACTTATACAAGCTGTAGTTTCTTTCACAAAAGGTCTAAAGACTTTCTTCTTCCGACAGCATCAAGGATAACACCTTGTTTTCTCTGCACTTACCTTCTATCGATTGCCTTTTGTACTACTTTAAATTAAAAAAAATTGTACTACCACTACTTATTTGCATGATGTATGCACTTAGGTTTGGAATTGTCCTTTTCATCACTTATTGTCTTTTGTATTTTTTTTGTATTTAATTTTGCATTGTCTTCTTGTCTTTTGCCTCTTGTCTTCCAGGTTATGAATCCTTGCAGATTCACTGGGTGCTTGGCATCACTATTTGCTTCAACTATTTGCCCGTTTTGTAAGTTGTTCTGGATAAGAGCGTCTGCTAAATGACTAAATGTAAATGGCCTCTTCCTGTGAAAGTAGCCGGTTCATGGCCATGTTTAATGATGAAAAGTACCAGACACTCTATCAGACTAATACTTATATCTTGAGAGGGCATGGTTGACCTACAAAACAAGAGGCTATGAGGCAATACGATAGAGAAAGTGTTAAAGCAACACCTTTCACTCATTGAGTGGACTCAATGTCTGGGTGATAAACATAGAAGTGGTACCCATGATTGGTTGCTAAAAGACATTAGTAATTAGTATGGCCAACACTTTGCAATCTCCTGAAGATGAACTCTTTTACCAAAATTCATTTTATGAAACAGCCTATATTGTTGCATACAGTCTGCTGTAATGGTTATTAGCCTAAATAGTTTATAGGGTGGTTACAGCTACAGTTCCAAGGGGGCTGCTTAGCCAGCA
The DNA here is from genome assembly GCA_028565825.1 of Olivaichthys viedmensis. Taxonomy (NCBI): domain Eukaryota; kingdom Metazoa; phylum Chordata; class Actinopteri; order Siluriformes; family Diplomystidae; genus Olivaichthys; species Olivaichthys viedmensis. The sequence continues at coordinate 2,339 of JAOUQW010031753.1, read as the reverse complement.
AACATTGGCTAATATAAACATGCAGTATATTAAACCAATACATTTATGTGACAGGTCTATTTATGCAGCCTCAGTAAGGACTTTCTTAAACAGTGATTAACAGGGAGTACCATAAACAAATATATTGTAATTTACTGGACATTTAATGTACATATCCATGAGGGGCAGTGGTGGCTCAGTGGTTAGGGCACTGGCCTACTGATCGTTGTGGGTTCAAACCTCAGCTCTGCCAAGTTGTCACTGTTGGGCCCTTGAGCAAGGCCCTTAACCCTCCCTGCTCCAGGTATCATAGCTGCCTGTTCACTCTGACTCCAGCTTACCAACATGCTGGGATATACAAAGAATCAAATTTCACTGTACTGTATATGTGACAATAAAGGAGCTTTCTTTCTACATGTACTTTATGTTTAAGTGGAGGTAGCTTTGCAGCATCATACCTTTTTGGTCCAGTTGACTACCACATACCATGCTGCAAGTTGTTCATATTCCTAGAAAGGATAAGTGCAGTGGATACAGGTTTATTTGCCAGTGATGGTGAACCTGATCTCTCAGTGACTGAATGCAGTAAGCTGGAAATCCACAGAGTTACCCTGGCATCTTTTATTAGCACTTCAAATGATACACTATTCTAACAAGTCTGAAAATAAGTATAACTCTAAGACAACTTCATCTAATACTCCCCAGGGAGGTTCACAGTGAGTTCCTCCTTGGGTTCATCATACAATGAGGTAATGCAAGATGACAGAGACACAGCAAAAGCTGTGATCCAAGCTGTGGTTCAAGCACAAGCATTACCATAGCATGATTTCAGAGAGAATTAACGTACATAGCGAGCAGACTAACAGCAACTCTCTGTAGACTAGTGCAAACACACAGAGCAGTCTAAGCTGATCTAAAAAGGGACAACCATTGCTTTGGCCTATTAGTTACTCTCTTATGCAAATTTAATCTGCCGCTGCTGAGGCGCAGGCAAGAACGTGTAGTGCCAAATGTGTTTGGCCATGTGTGGACTGATCTGGGGCCTGTATCCCTCTCCATGAACATTTGTCTCCCTTGCATGCATGAGCCAAAACCTTTCTGGAGACCAGACTTTTAATATGTGCACTGAATTATTTCGTGCTCACACTCAATTATTTAACAGTGTCTGGTATATTTGGATCATTCACTAAATGTCTGCATTCTGTAGAGAGAAGGCAGACTGTGTGCACATCCATAAGATACAAGTACTCTAAAATTCATTCAACTGATTTCAGTCTTGTTATATTGTGCCTTTGCAGGCTGAGGGAAAAGGCAACGTTTCTAAACTTTTTTTTCCCCCATATAACCGTAATTCCCAAGTTATAAGGGTAAGTTTTTAGTTTTTTTAATTGGCTTATCAAATGGCTTAAATTCATAATTCAGTGGTATTCAACAAATTCCTACCACTTCAGCAGAAAGTTATATGTTGCCAATATGTTGACCATTCATTCATTATTAGGAATGAACAATTCCCATGTGTTCGTTATTTTACCTACATCAAAATACTACTATTCCTTTGCTTGAGAATTTTTCAGGTACTTTGTATTGACATAAAAACCATATGACATGTTAAGCTCAAACATGCCCAGCAGTCATAATTAAATTTAAAAAAAAGGTTAACAGGACTTCTGCTATTTAATTAATTAATCATGCACTGTAGAACCCATTCTCAACCTTATTTTGTGTCTGTGTGGAAGATTTCAGTTTTTAGATACCAAAGGTCCATTTATTACTGAAAATGCCTTGAGGGAAATCTATTTAATAAGGCAATGTAATGCACACTGTAACTTAAAATCATCAGAATAAAGCTGCCTGTGATTGTAGCTCTCTAACAACCTGCATTTCATTCTCCTTAGCAGGTAAAGATTCTCTTGAGTGTGATGAATGGTTGAGAAGAGGCAGCAAGACAGTCTGAACTCCAGCTAGAAAGCAGAACTATTGTCTTGTTTCTAATCTGCTAACGATCAAGAGTGTGCACAAAGGCAAAAGGTTCCTCGGGTCAACAAGGTCCTCTATCACTTTACAAGCAATTACATCTTGTAAATGTCAGCATGCACAGAGGGCCAAAGAAAAACCAAGAAGGTCACATGGATCTGTGTTCATATTCCCACCACTGACACAACCTGTCTAGTCTGGTCATATGTCTCACATGACCTGTCTATTCATATAAATTCTTCTATTTTATGACTTGTGCACTTGATGATAAGGATATTGGAAATAATTTGTTCTATGTAAAATAGAATACTCCTTTATTGTCACATATACATATACAAGTACAAGTACAGTGAAATTGATTCTTCACATATCCCAGCATGTTGGTA
>JAOUQW010031678.1:0-20916 GCA_028565825.1 Olivaichthys viedmensis | reverse complement strand
AAAAGGATCTGCCCCCTGCTGTAGTTTTCATTATTCTAGGAACTGATAAAGAACCTGCACCTTTGGATCGAAGCAGATGTTGTAAAGTTGTTTATCTAGAGAACTCATGATAGTCAGCTAGTGACTAACGGGAGGTGTTGGTGTCTGTATTTATGTATTTCAAACTTGGTTATATTGGGTGAGAGTGAGTGATTTGTGCCCTCGGTGTGTATATTTTTTACAGAACTATCTGTGTATTTTATCCTCTGGTCTGGGTTTTAGCTAGCGTGCTAACAATATCTGGCTTGTGCCAAAACAAAATACACGGAGAACACAGATCAGCTAATGAAAATACACACCTTGGAAGCGACCAGACAAGACAGTTTTGTTCTCTATGCTGTATTTTAGCTAGCTAGAGTTAGCGGGTTAGCTCGTGTCTATTAGCCCCGGAGATACACAGAGCCTCAGAGAGAGCTCCTATATTTACCCCGCGTTGATTTTAGTGCAAGCAGCGAGCTGTGTGATTACGACAGAGCAACCCTTCCACTTCAACCAGAGCGTATATTTTAGCTAGCTAGCTAAAATACGTTCGTATTGTAGGTCATGTGCTGTTTATGATCCTGCCGAATGAGCACAGTTACTTAGTAGTTATAAAGGGCATAATTGTCATTCAGAATAACAGTGTACATTACAATTCAACATCAAATGTTTAAAAAAAAACATTAAAAAGTCACAATAAAAGTACAAATTAATCTATGTGGCATATTTTTTATAATATTACATATATATTATTTTGCTGTTTTAGAAAAACCTTGTTGAACCATAAATCTAGTGAGAGACTGGGAGATTAGAGATGGATGACAGAGAACAGGAACAGGGGAGGACATGCAGAGTTTGTTTGGTGCTTGCACAGTGCTGGTGTCATGGCCGAACCCAACTACACATGCACTTCCACCCCACACCACCAGAGGTCCCGCTCCCCGGAGTTTTAATACTTCCGGGTCACCAGGTCACACGGCTGTTTAAAGTTAGCATCATTAGCAATATACCATATATACGCACACCACACAAGGACTCATTGCGAAGTTTTGTTGAATCAATGATAGTCAATCCTGAGCGTTTACTGGTCTGGTTTTTCGGTCACGAACTCTGCCTGTCTTTCGACTTATGGTTTTTGCATTTCCCCTTTGGATACTTCAGGCTGATGTTCTGCTTATCTGGTAACCGGACCCTTGTTTCTGTAATAACGACTACGAGATTGAACTTGCTTCTAAATAAACAAAGCTGCGATTGGATCCTCTCGGTTTCGTCCGGGGTGTCCGTAACAGAAAACTTTGCTGCCTTTTATATGGATCCAGCAGCGATCAAGGCTCGCCTAGCTCAGCAGGAGAGGAGATTGGAGGAAATGCTCCAGCTCCTGCAAGCTCACTGCCAGCAGCCTAGCGGGGCGCCGACTCAAGCTGAGCCGCCGCCATTGCCTCCCCCCGAGACCGAACGAGCAGCTACCGCAGTGGCTCCGTTTATCGCAACACCGGAGCGGTACGACGGCACCTCGAGCCAGTGTCAGGGGTTCCTGATGCAGTGTTCCCTCTATATCCAACACCACCCCGAGATGTTTCGCGTGGAAACAGACAAGATACATTTCATTATCTCCTTGCTTACGGGTAAAGCACGTGATTAGGCGACCGCATTGTGGTCTCAGCATTCTCACCTCCGAGCCACAGTTTCTCGAGCAGTTTTGTGCCGTGTTTGATCATCCGGCAGCCGGCCGAGCCGTAGGCACATGGCTGTGCGAGATTCGCCAGGGGACACGATCTGCCTCAGACTTCGCGGTGGAGTTCCGGACCCTGGCGGCCGGCAATGGTGGGGAGAACCCGCGCTCCTGACGAGGTTAAATGCGGAACTGCAAAAGGAGCTACTCTGCAAAGGCGAGGCGCAATCCCTGGAGCAGTACATCCAGCTGTCCATCGCGCTGGACAATCTACTTCGGGAGGGTCACCAGCTGGCGCCAGTGGCCCCACTCTCCTCTACTCCCCTCCTGCCGAAGGAACCCATGCAGGTAGGGAGAGCCCGTCTGAGTGAAGAGGAGCGCCATTGTCGACGAAGGGAAAATTTGTGTCTCTACTGCGGTCAGCCCGGCCATATGAGGAACACATGTCCCCGACGCGCCCGTCCGGCCCCAGGGCGCCCCTGGTGAGTACTGATTTCTGTTCTCCTTTGGAAACACGTACATTCAAAATAATGGTGGTTATTTCTTGGGCTAATCAGTCATTCTCTTTTCCAGCTCTGATTGATTCCGGAGCCGCTGGTAACTTTGTTAGCCTCTCCCTGGCCCGTCAGCTCACCATACCCACCGTGGAAGTCTCGCCTCCCCTCAGGATAACAGCTCTGGATGGTAGACCTATCGGAACCGGAAGAGTCCGTCGCCAGACGTCGCCCATCACTCTCCGGGTAGGGGTATGTCACCAGGAATCTCTGTCCCTGCTCATCCTCCCATCGTGCGAGGAGTACATTATCCTGGGGTATCCGTGGCTGGCGCTCCATGACCCCATCATCATCTGGAGTACCGGAGAGATTGTTCTGTGGAGCCACCAATGTCAAGAACACTGTCTCCAGCTGCCCTGTCGCACTACCTCGGTGGAAAGCCCCAACATGACCGCGACAGCCGGCATCTCGCCTCAGTACGCCGACCTAAATGAGGTCTTCAGCCAGCAATGGGCTACCCAGCTGCCGCCTCACAGGAGTTGGGACTGTGCTATCGACCTCCTACCGGGCACTACGCCTCCCCGGGGGCGGATTTACCCACTCTCCGGATCGGAACACACCGCCATGGAGGAGTACATCGAGGAGGCGCTCCAACAGGGGTTCATCCGTCCGTCCACCTCACCCGCCGCAGCCAGTTTTTTCTTCATGGGGAAGAAAGGAGGGGGACTGAGGCCGTGTACAGATTATTGAGGGCTGAATGCCATGACCGTGAAAAACCGCTATCCCCTACCCCTGATCCCTGCGGCCATCGAACAGCTGCGTGGAGCTCGAGTATTCACCCGTCTCGACCTACGCAGCGCATATAACCTTGTTCGCATCAGAAAGGGGGACGAGTGGAAGACGGCATTCCAAACCACCTGGGGGCACTACGAATACCAGGTTATGCCGTATGGACTGGCGAACGCCCCCTCTGTCTTTGTCTTCCAGGCATTGGTCAATGACATCCTCCGGGACATGTTGGATAGGTGGTTGGTAGCGTACATCGACGACATTCTGGTATATTCAGCCAACCTAGAGGAACACGTGTCCCACGTACGAGCAGTCCTACAACGGCTCCTGGAGCATCGCCTATATGTAAAACTGGAGAAGTGCGAGTTCCACAAAACCAGCATGTCGTTCCTGGGGTATGTGATTTCCCCCCGCGGTGTTGCTATGGATAACTCTAAGGTCCAGGTCCGTATCAGAGTGGCCGCCGTCTACCATGATCAAGGAGGTCCAGTGGTTTTTGGGGTTCGCGAACTTTTACCGCTGGTTCATCCGGGGTTTCAGCTCTGTCGCTGCTCCTCTTACCCAGCTCCTCAAGGGCAAACCCAGGTCTCTGCACTGGACACTGGAGGCCGCGCGGGCCTTTGAACAGCTGAAGCACCGTTTCTGCACGGCGCCGCTCCTCCGCCATCCCGATCCAGAGGTGCCGTTCGTGGTTGAAGGGGACGCTTCGGAGAGTGGGGTGGGGGTGGTCCTCTCCCAGAGGGTTGGCTCCCCTCCGCACCTTCACCCCTGTGCGTATTACTCCCACAAGCTCTCACCTGCGGAACGAAACTACGACGTGGGGAATCGGGAACTTCTGGCCGTCAAGCTGGCGTTTGAGGAGTGGAGACACTGGTTGGAGGGGGCCAATTATCCATTCTTAGTCCTGTCGGATCACTGGAACCTGGAATACGTTAAGGCGGCCAAAAGACTGAACCCGCGTCAAGCACGATGGGCTCTCTTTTTCACCCGGTTCGACTTTACCCTCACCTACCGACCGGGGTCCAATATTGTGAAGGCTGACGCCCTATCTCGACGTCATGAGGGGGAAGACGTCCCCATAACCCCAGAGCCCATCCTTGGCCAGACCCGCATTGTAGCACCGGTACGGTGGGACATGCTAGAAGAGGTCCGACAGGCCAGTGCTAAAGAACCAGCACCTCCAGAATGTCCTGCAGGTAAGACATATGTTCCGGGTCCCCTCCGCCAGAGGATCATTCAGTGGGTACACACCTCCCTGGCCTCGGGTCATCCAGGAATTGGACATACAACTACCCTGGTAAGCAACACCTTTTGGTGGCCAGCCATGCCCAGAGACATCAGGGAGTACGTCACGGCCTGTTCTATGTGTGTCCACTCCAAGGCTGAGAGGCAGCGTCCAGCGAGGTTTCTGGAGCCCCTACCTATTCCCCAACGTCCCTGGTCTCATATAGCGGTGGATTTCATCACGGACCTCCCAAGGTCCAGGGGTTATACCATGATACTCGTGGTGGTCGACCGGTTTTCGAAGGCCTGCCGACTCGTGCCATTACCTAGGCTCCCCACTGCCCTCGAGACGGCCGAGCAGCTATTTGAGAATGTGTTCTGGTTATACGGGCTCCCGGAGGATATCGTCACGGATCGGGGACCCCAATTCACTTCACGGGTATGGCGCTCCTTCTGTGACTTGCTCCACGTTAACATCAGTCTGACATCCGGATACCACCCTCAATGCAACGGTCAGGTGGAGAGGCTGAATCAGGAAGTTGGGCGATTCCTCCGGTCCTATTGTCTTCAGAATCAGGAGGATTGGAGCAGATACCTCCCATGGGCAGAATACGTCCAAAACTCCCTTACCTCTGCCTCCACTGAACTTGCGCCATTCCAATGTGTGCTGGGGTTCCAGCCCCCCCTGTTCCCCTGGTCTGGCGAACCATCTGAGGTACCTGCGGTCGACGACTGGATGCGACGTAGCGAGCAAACCTGGGCAGCCGCGCATGTACGTCTGCAACAGGCCATCCGACACCAGCGAGTACAAGCAAACTGCCATCGTCGTCCTGGCCCACACTACCGCCCAGGACAGAGGGTGTGGCTCTCGACCCGGGACCTCAGGCTCAGGCTCCTTTGAAGTTAAGTCCTCGATTCATTGGTCCTTTCCCCGTTGTCTAGCAGATTACCCCCGTCATACCGTATTCACCCCACCTTCCATGTCTCCCTTCTCAAACCCTGTTCTTCTCATCCGCAGGTCAGGAGGGCCGGGGAGGAACCCCCTCCTCCGCTCGAGATCGAGGGGCGACCGGCATACACCGTCTGGGCCCTCTTGGACTACGAGATTGAACTTGCTTTTAAATAAACAAAGCTGCGATTGGATCCTCTCTGTTTCGTCCGGGGTGTCCGTAACAGCTGGCATAAATTGTTCTCGAATTTTCACAGCGTTTGAGCGTGTGTGTGTGTGTGTGTGTGTGTGTGATATGAGAGACATGGGAGACTAGTGCTAGAAAGATTAGAAAGAAAGAGCCTAATGAGAGGATGTGTGTGTGAATGGTATGTCCAATTTAATATTACTGGATTATCCTGAACTGTCCTCTCTGTGGAAACAAATAGCATTTAAAAGCATATTATTATATACAGTCAGCTCCAGAATTATTGGCACCCTTGGTAAAGATGAGTAAAAAAAGTGAAGATGTCTTTGTGGTTAATTAGCTTAATCTCACACCTTTAATTGAAGTAAATTTATTCCAAGAAGGAAAAAAACCCTTATCCAATTATTTTTACAAAACCACGTGTCCCAATTATTGGCACCCCTAGAAATTCTTATGAACAAAATGTTAGTGAAGCATGTTCCCATTTATATTTAACTTAAGTGGTCATTCATGACTTCCTGTTTCACTGGGGTATAAATATGAGGTGACACAGAGGGCAAATTCCCTTTCGTCATTCATCAACATGGGGAAGGTTAGAGAATACACAAATTAAGTGAGACAAAAGTGTGTTGACCTTCATAAATCAGGCAATGGCTATAAAAAAAATAGCTACACGCTTGAAAATGCCCATATCCACTGTAAGGGCAATAATTAAATGTTTAAAATGAACCAGCCAAGGTTGCCAATAATTTTGGAACTGACTGTAAACAGGACGTTTCAGCATCAGAATCTGCTTGGCATCACTCCTGGGAGACCAATAAATATTCTCACTCATTTCATTTGAGAGGTCAGTGTTGGCATTTGTCAGGTTTAACTGTTCACGCTATTACCAAATTATTATTTTTAAAAAAGGCTAATTATAAGTAACATTGAGCATGTTATCCCAAGTTAAAGAGTGACATTGAGCATGTTATCCCCTAAAGAGTGACAGCTTGCTTGCCAAATCTGCAACCCTGGTATCCAATGGTTGAGTTTCATTTTTGAATGAAAATTTCTATGTATTTTTATAAATATTATGAATGTTAAATGAATAGTATTAATGAAATATTCATATCAAAACTAAGACATCATCTATTATTCAGGTAAGGGATCAATCGTCCAACACAGTTTGTGATTTCAGTTTGGTGAAAGAAAAACCACAGCTACAAATACACAGATAGAAATTGAATAAGAACCACCATGGAATTGCATACATAAACAAACATTGCATTATATGATGTGAAATTATAAAAAGGCAGAGAGAGAGAGAGAGAGAGAGAGAGAGAGAGACAGAGAGAGAGAGAGAGAGAGAGAAGAGGTTACGCTGAATAGGAATTCCATCTTTGCAAAAGTGTGATGAAGAAGATGAAGAAATGTTACTTAGGATTTAAGTAAATTCTTAAATTTTTTAAAAGATGATTGTCTATAACTACTGTGGCGTGTCGATGGCATAGCGTGTTAAGACCTGACGTTGTGTCAGTGCATTGGAAATAGGCGGGTCCCAGGTTTGAAGCCAATTCACAGCTTTACAGATATTAGTCAGTCTCTCCCCAATATTCCTAAATCCCATGATGCTTTGCACAGGATATATGCAAAAGCATTATGCTAAACACTAATCCAAACACTAATCTAAAATGACCTAAATTTGGGAACACACAAAAACAATATTAAAACAAGGTGATATAGTCTTATCTAACCTTTCTATCACTGAAGAGTAAAAGGATGGAAATATGAAAAAGAGTAAGTTATTTTATCACGTGTTTAGCAATGGAGAGGGTATGACAACTTGAAAAGCTCTGAAAAACATCAGCACCTTCATAGCAGTAAATGTGGATGCCTTCTGATGTACTGTAGCCAGTTATGTTTATTTAAAAGCAGATATTGAGCTTTGTCAGAGCCTGAAGTTTGTCTGGTTACTACAGAAACAGGGGAGGTCCAGACAGCAGGGTGCTCATGCATCACACTTGTATCTACACCCTTTTTATTAGGTTGTCAGACTGAACTTCACTACATCAGCTCCTACACTGCAACACTGTGTGTTCGATTATTATTTCCCAGACCATGCAAAGGTTTCACTCTGAATCCTGACACAAGACAGCGACACTGTTTTATGAGCAGTTTAGTTTAAGTTTTAGTTTCGCTCTGCTGTAGTGGCTGCCGCAACCTGCACATGCTGTCTCAGAACTTCGCAGAGACATTTTATGGAAAACAAAACAACACTTAAACAAGCCAGATAACTCTCACTTTTGTTTCCCCACCGGACGTTCTGGACATACCACGTAAAATATATTGTGGATAATAACCTCTGATTTATGTTCAGTGCTGTTTTTGTTTTCACTAGGCCTACATCTGTGTTTTGCCTGTTTTATCTACAAAGCTCGTTCACTATGTTGATTTGACACAGACATATTTTCCACCAAATTTGCACCAAGACAACTCTACTAATTCATGTACATGCAGATTTCCCATTGGCTATTCCGCTTCAAAAAGATACCCCTCCCTTATTTGCTTGTCGGACACCTGTGTAGAGATTTGCAAAGCAACATACTGAATGAAAATGAAAAGGAAGGTTCATTTGCTATCCTTTTTTAGATCCACAAAGAGACAGGGAAATTGTGATTCAAATAATAATGCAGTCCTGAGCTGAGTTTTCCAAAAGCATCGCAGCACAAATATCAACGTTCAATGGAACACGCTCTCTACGAGTTAAAATTATCTTATCTTTACGATGCTTTTGGAAAACTGGGCCCTGCTTGGTATTAGTCTATTTAGTTCACATTAGTGTAGTCAGAATCAAAATTACAACTAGATTTTGAAGACAAAGCTACCACAATTTCTGCTGAAGTGGACCAGGTGGTTAGCTTAAGTCCTGTCTCCTGCTTGGATGGTGCTTTCAATCCGTTTCTTTCTGAAGCAACACACTGAAGTCCTTACCCCAATTATTCCATGATGCCTTGTTGTCTGATTTATTAGAAGCACGAGTTCTTATTGTTTATGCTCTTTCTGCCCGTACTAAGGACTTTTTGCATTTTAACAGACAACAATGCACTCATTTAGATTTCCATGGTTCCAACATGGTTCGTTGTAACCTAAAGCAACAGGTGGTTAGGGTTAAATAATATTTTCTGAAGGTGAAACACCTTGTTTCATTCATATTTAAAAACAACAACAACAACACAACAAATCTATAATTTTTTAAAGAGTTTAAAGTCCTATATGAACTCCATTCATGGAAAGTGACTTCTGCTTTCTGGCCAGTCAACAGAGCTCCTAGAAAAATGGGGAACAGATGGAGTTACACCCTAGAATGTGTGATCCCTTTCTCATTTTCCCTATCCCACCTCACACTTCATTCTCTTTAAACCCCCTGAAACTCCAAAACTCCTCTTAGCACAGAGCAACACCCAGCTCAACCTCCTAAAGTCCATGGAACTGTAAATGGTCCCACACTTTTACTCCTCACTCTTATAGCACAATATTCACTCAGTCTTTTTGCACTGTTTTACATGTACTACAGGAAAATAAGTCCTATGGTTTGGAAATAAGAAAGAAAAGGAGCATAAGAAAGAAACACTATCTGAGAAGGAATTATGTGCTTATAGAATATGTTTTTATAGAATATCTAAGGTCCCATTCAGACCTGTTATTAAAATCCATCTCGCATGATCCGATCACAAGTGGACAGTATTAAGTACAGGTGTGAATGGGGTCCATTGGGTCTCTGAGGCGCGTTGTGATCCAGTCACTTAAAACGCTTGCACAACTGGTCAGGGATGCATAGGGCCACACAATATTTGTGGTGTAAAAGCTAATGCGTCTCAATGTGCATCCCCAACAACATTAAAGTTCTGCCTAGTCAACTGAGTCATGAGCCTAAACAGAAATCCGACCACTCCAGTGGCCACTTCAAGACAAATGAAAATGCCAGGTCTATGCTGTTCAATTGTGATCACTCGAGATGGATCTTAACCCCCTTAAACTTTCAGGACTCGTCAGTGGGTCTAGACTTGCATTGCTCACTTTTAACTACATGCCTTTCCTACTAGTTTCACTGTAGTTACTGAATAATTCATAGTAGATACTGAATAACCTGCTTTAAGATGAATAACTAAATGATAAGCTGGGGCTTCAAGGGGTTAAGACCAGATGGGAACACGACCAGTGGAAAAACAACTCAGCTCAGCAGTTTCAAGACTGGAGATTAATGCCATTAAATCATGTTGTCCCATTTTAATTACATATAAGGTAATAACGTGCTACTAAAGTCTTGTGATTCTGCCCCTTGGACATGATTTTTGAAAATGCTTTTTTGTTGTATTATTGTGAAGATAGAGGTCTTGTTGTCCCTCAGACTTATATCCTATATATCCTATATCTACAGATCAGAGATTAACAATAAACCTTGACCCCTTAAAGTCTCCGCTTATTATTCAGTTATTCATATTAAAGCATGCTATTTAGTAACTACTTGAATTTTTCAGTAACTACAGTGAAACTAATAGCAAAAGTTACCTAGTTCTAGTTCTGGACCCACCAATGGATTCTGGGACTTTAAGAGTCCCATGGCACACATCCATGTCTGTTACCAGGTTTAGCTATTACATTACCACGAGGTCGATTCAAATACAAAAGGTAACTCAAGAATAATCCAGGAGTTTAAGGGGTTGATTCCGCAATTATTACTTTTCAGACTTGTAAAAACTACGGACATTGCTAATTCATACTGGATTAGAATTAAGATCATGAAAAGTAAAGCTCATCTTAACTGGTAGAGAGAGTGTTCAATGTGATGCTTGCTCTACCACTGAACTATAACCTTTGTGCTGCAGTGCTTTTGGGAAACTCAGCCCTAGTGGGTAATCACTTAAATGCTATCAGTTTAGATAAAAATTCCGTGTCTTAAGACGATATAATTTTCACTTGCAATCTCTGTCTTTGTTTGTAGGTCACCCAGAGAATTCTTGACGTAACACTGACTCAAAGAGTAAGAGAGAGAGAGAGAGCGATTAAGGGATAGCGACAGAGAGAAAGAGAAAATCTGAAACTTGATCATTTTGCGAGAACATGAAGAGCTGACACATGTATACATCTCTGCCAAATGTGAACGCTCCAGCCTCAATGGATTAGCGTAACTAACAACCAGCAAGCAAAGAAAAAGTGACACAAGAAAAGTGTCCACACACACATACACACACACACACACACACACACACATACACGCATAAAGATAAGCACAAGATATTAAGAACAATCAGCGTCAAATGGTATAGTCAACACAGGTGTACAATGGACATTTTTCATGCATACACATCTCCCATCACACATCTTTGAACATGCGTGTACATGTTCAAAGAGTGATCGATGTGCTGTTTCACTTTCCCAGGACACCAGATCAAATCAATATCCCAGATTTACTGGCCGGCAACTCTTGGCCAGAGTCTGTTCTTGCCTCCAGATGTTCGGCCTCTGTCCATTCTCCCAGTAACCAAGCACCCAGCACTTTATACACAAAACCTCACTACAAACACACTTAGTCCAAACGCGCACTCAACAACTTCGATTTATATTTATTCATTTGAACAGACGCTTTCAACCAAAACCTAAGTTTACGCCATGGACCAAAAGCAAGTGCAGGATAGTTTAGGAAGAGCCATAACTAAAGACACATAGAGACACAACTAAAGATGACAGCTGGAGTAAGTGCCAGTTATACACGAGTTCTACAAACATAAATACACACTCTCTCACAGACACGCACTTACAAAGAGACACAGAGAGAGCCACAACTAAACATGAGGGTTTTGCTAGTCATAAAATGCAATCGGGTAACTGTGAGCAACACGGGTCATTATTCACATCGACAGGTAACAGAATGATAAAAGAGAACACACTTAGATAGACATAGTGAGGTTGTTTCTGTATATGATCACCTACAGAGGCTTCTGTCTGAACTGTGAGTATAAAAACAACCTTTTCAACACAAAGCCGCTAAAATTATTCTAGCTTTTCATGTTTTGTGTGTAAATGAATATCTCAGAATCAATTTGCATAAATTCAGTCATTTTCAGACTAAATGCCAAATCTGACTCATTTGGCCACTTATCCGTTACTTTACTCCAGTATAAAGTGGGTCATTGATGAGAGCTTACATAAGGAAATCAGTGCCAAGTACTGTCAAAGAGCAAAATAATAAATTAGAACACTGAAGCTAAATCTGAACTGGAAGCATCATTGTAGGGTAGAAAGAGTACCAGGTTTATTACTCTTCCCCATAGTCCCAAGGAAATAGTTCAGCTGAAAATTGAATTTACACAATTTTCCCCTTTCCCCAAATGTAGTTCATCAGCCAAGACATGTTTGATGTCCAAAGTTTGCTTCTTTAGTTTTGCACTGGAGCTACAAGGCTAATGTTGCTAATAACAAATGGAAGTCTATAGCCACAGTTTAGCGTCATACAAACTGCATGTCTGAATAATTACACACCTTCCTCAAAAGACATAATTTGGCAAAGTAATACCTGAAACAACAGAATAAGGCCCTGATTTACTAACGGTTTGCATGTGTAAAACGTGCAGACTTGATAACACCACCCCAAAAAAACGTGCAAGCTGATTTACTAACAGGGTCTACGAAGGATTGCGTCTTTCACATGACCAAAATTGCATATGTTGTCTGTTTTGCATGGTTGCCTTAATGAATGAATATACAATTTGGGGCATTTTTACCTAAAATTGCACAATACCAGGCAGAGTCAATGCAAATAGATTAATGTAACATCCGCAATGTGATTTATTAAGCCTGAAAGTCACTTCAAGAACGACATGTACCAGAGAGCATGTACTATTTGTGCATGCAATTTATCCCATTGCACATGCATATTAGCACTCGTTATTTGGGATCTTAGTAAATTAGGGCCTAAGTGCATATAAAAAAATTAAGTATACAGAACAAATTGGAACTATATTCTCACTCCAAATCACTTCTACAATTTCACTTTCAAACTTTATGCCACACATCCTACCTAAGGCGAAGTGATACCAAACTATTTGCTAAGAAAAAAAATTATGATTTCAATATGGCTGCTACTACACTTTTAAAAAAGGGGGTTTTCAAGCGTTCTTTGTATGGTTGATGGTCCTAGTTTTCTAAAGGGTTTCTATTCGGAATCTCTTCTGAAAGGGAAACCCTCTGTTATAGGGCTTTATGTAGAAACTTTAAGGATTCCTTAAGAGGGACAAACCAAAAAAAACCTTTAGGGTGCTGATTGGAATATTTTTTGCTAATAGTGTGCTGTTTTAGCTATGTGATGTCCTTTTGTCAATTTTTATAGACAAGTGTGTCATACAGAGTCAGAAAGCACATATCGTCGCTGTCGAATGAAAAACATGTATCTCCAAAATTCCAATTTTTCAGGAACACGAAAAAACACTTTTTCATATCATTAATCATACACAATAAATCCGAAATTGACAGTGTGATTTATTAGCTTTGGTCATTTAGATGTTAACTGATGTGGGTTAGATGGAGGTTTCTGCCCACATTCCATATATGATAAAAACACAATACTAAACTTTACACAATACTAAACTGGTGGCTATAAGCTTCTCCTTATCTCCATTTGCCTTGTAGCATCAGTACAAAACTTAAGAAGCAAACTTCAGGGAACTTCATGTCTTGGCTGATCGAATATATTTGGGGTAAGGGAGAATATTGTCTAAGCTTCATTTCTGGCCGAACTGTGGAAACTCATGCCTGAACATTTGTTTGTATTGCGAGTGCATATTAAGTCTCTATTAACCCATCTGTCTTGATCTTGACCATTTTCACATTACCACATTCATTTTACCATTAAATTGAAGTCAAGTTTTCTGACATTTTGCTTTTGGCGATAGGAAAGGGTAATAGGACTTCTGACTTAAGACTCTTAAGCATCCAACACTGAAATGACTGGAAAATTATAATTCCCCAAGGAATTATGTAAGATGGAATAAAACACAAAAGCCACAAAGAATCTCCATCAAAATTGATGACTAATTGTTGATCCATGCACTTGGAAACCTCAAATACTCTCACCACTACTGAGATTTCAGTTTTTGCTAATCATGGATGTTTCCCAAAAGTGTAAAAGCACTTTGTTCATACACTGTGGTTATATACATTGTGGGTTTAAAAATTATGAATAATTATCATTGTAGGACCGCAACAATTATTTTT
The DNA here is from genome assembly GCA_028565825.1 of Olivaichthys viedmensis. Classification (NCBI taxonomy): domain Eukaryota; kingdom Metazoa; phylum Chordata; class Actinopteri; order Siluriformes; family Diplomystidae; genus Olivaichthys; species Olivaichthys viedmensis. Next base: position 7,330 of record JAOUQW010031678.1, on the reverse strand, counting down.
TTTGGCTCTGTACTCCAGCACATTGAAGTGTAACAATAACTATGAGGTTAAACCCTTTAACCTATATGGGTCCAGACTGACATTCCTCACTCTCATAACTGCATACCTTTTCTATTAGTTTCATTGTAAATACTAAATAATCCATAGTAGTTACTCAATAATATGTGTTAGGGTAAATAACTGAATAAGAAGCCAAGAATTTAAGGAGCTAAAGTTCAGAATGTAATTTTTTTAAAGAGTATTTATATCTACATTGTGTGATTCATGTATGATTCACAGCCCTTTTATTTTTAATAATAGTTCCCTCATTTCAGGGGACCAAAAGTAATTGGACATTTGGCTGCTCAGCTGTTTTTTTATTCAGGCATCTGCAAGCTTACACAGCATTTCCATCTGGAGTCTGTTGCTGTTGTCTCTTTGAATGATGACCAAAGTATCAATGCCAGGAAGGCAGGCCATCATAAAAGGCCACCAAAGTGTCAAAATGTGGTACACTGTTAAGAAGCCAGAACACACAGGTGAGTTTAGCAAGAGAAAAAAACTGGGGATACCACATTAATGGATGACTGAAGAATACTTTCAATCATAAAGGAAAACTGCTGAACAGATCATGAACACTATCCATGATTTTTTTTGTTTTTTGTCAGATTATACATCTAGCATCCAGCAGATATCTCTCCAACCTTTTTACTTTGACTTACTTCCTGTACCAAAGTTATCAAGTTACATGACTGCTGAGTGCTATCTTGTCCTGTCCAGTTCTTGAGACCTGGAGATACTTGTATCTGGACTGTGTTATTAAAATTCCTCCCAACAGATCTTGTAGTAAAGACATTATGGATTTTGAATGGAATGCTCCTTTAATCTGTTTCTTTAGTGAACCCTGCAGAGATCTGAACCTGTGAGATATAAAGTAAATTCCCACTGTCACAGCTCCTAGTACATGCTTTAGAATTCTTTACATTTCAGCATTTGTTTTTCACCAACATCAGCATGGTTATTCAGAATGCAAAGAATAGTTTTCATTTCCATGGTTTCACAATCAGGACCTTAAACGGGACCCTTTCCAAAGAGCTTAGCTTAAGAATTTAGTCTAGTGGAAGTTCTTATATTTTTGTAATGTGCTTTCAGGCCCATCTGTCAGTAATGAAACTCTGACTATGATATATTTGAAACCTTTATTTCCTCTCTTGACATGCATTAACAGCTGGATTATGTTAGCAATTCAGCCTGGACCCCTCGCTTACTTATCCCTGTTCCAACTTACCACGATATGAAAACATTTAATTTATTGGGTCCTGGATTTAAATTAGCTAAAAAATAAAGTTATCCAAGATCTCCATAATAGTCAACAGAGGCCTTAGTTGTCAATACTGAAACCAAGGACTTTTTCAGTTTCTCCATTTGTACTCGGTTATCTGTATCAATTAGAAACCACAGACTGAATAGAGAGCGAGCCTGTGTAGAGGGATGCCCATGCATTGTAGAGCTAAGTGCTTCTCTATCGTAAAACGATTCATTAATTTGTGAGTGTTTTCCAAAACCACTTGTAACTAACATATCTATAACCTTGTTTGTTGTATAATTTGCTAGTTGACCCACTCATTAATTCTAAAGTCACCATACGTTGTTGTAATGCTTTTCCCATGACAACAGACAAATTGAAATATGCTTCATGTTTCATTTGGATCAATTAAAACTTAGTTTGGATATACAGTATAAGGAGTGTACAAAAACACCATACGTGATGTGAAACATCGGCGGAGACATCCTTACTTTAGGCGTCCACTTAGAAAAACAGCAAGAATGCATGTATCTCTGCGAATTATAATTTCAAACCATTTGAAATTTTCAACAATGCTGCTGTCATTGAGAAAAATAGGGTTAAACCATGTCACTTTTAAATATAAAATTGGCACATTTGGAGCGAGACATCCAACGAACATCCGACTTGTGACGTCGGCGAAGAAGAGGCGTGACCAGGAAGCATTTTAAAAACAGGAACTTGCTCTTTATTGGTAAACACACTCTTACAGCACAACAATGTAGCTCGGTGGTAAGCCAATGAAGTGAACTAGACCTGGGAGAAACCGGTGGTGGTCTGCCACACCCACTGTTGACCGTGGACACAACAAACCCCCAAACAACGTGCCGGCTCAACCCTTGCTGGCACGGACAACCCAACATACATTTCCCCCCTTTTTTCCCTGAACACCCATTTCTACAAAATAGGGGATTATCTTCCACAAATAACAGGTGGCTGCGGGGGCTCACGAGTATGCACATGCCCACCACGCAGGTGCAGCAATGCTACAATAACTTCAGTGATAGCCTAATGAACTAATAAAGTCTAAGGAGTGTTACCTGAAAATGAGAAAGTAAACCAGGCTTATGGCTGCAGAATGTGCTTGTTTCTAAGAAGAAAAAAACGTTTTTGTTCTGTTCAAGCCATTATGAATCTTAACCAAGCAATAAAGATCAAGATAAGTAGATTCCAAACAATTGTACACTTATGGTCCAGTTTTGCCTGATTAGATCTACTTTCCGACAATTTAAATAAACATGCTGTGATCAATGCATGATTCATGGAACTTTTATGCGGGTTGTCCTTGTATTCAATGCCACGGGGCCTCGTTCATGCCTTTAAAACAAAGTATTAGAATCTCTGGCAAGGATCCAAAACAGCCGCCGCCTTTTCCCCCAAGGTTCCAGCCGGTGTGTCTCTACACATCCTCCTCTGCTGTAAGTACATTCTTTCTAAGACGTCCCATAACTTATAGGATTAATGACCTCCAAGAGCTGCTTCTATTGTAAAGTGGCCTAAACACTGACCAATTCCCATCATATTTTCTCATCAATTCCCATCCAGTCTCGTGTTTCTAATCAAGAGGATCATGGCTTTCCACACCTATCAGTACAAATGGGATGAACTTTAAATCATTAGTCTATTTAACAAAAAGGAAACAGAGCCTTCCCTATAGGACCTTTTCTGGCATGACAATGTGTTACTGATGACCTCCAATTCATTTCACAAAGCACTTCAAGGATGTTGGAGAACAGTTCATGGCTCTCCTTAATCCTAAATTGCACTTCTCCACCCAATGGATTATAAAAATTCTTGTAAAACAATTAGATATCAAGAACCCAGATTTGTTCCAATACATTTTTTATGTGTTTAAATGCTACCCTGTATTTATAGATGCCCATGAAATGACTTTAGATTTTACCAGCAACTCATATGAAAAGGGTGAGTAGCTTTTCTTGGTAAGATTATAAATTTTGATTCCCCTAACTAACATTATTTACTGCATTAGTTAACATTAACAAACCATAAACTTCAGAATTATTAAACTTTAAGTAATGTTGATAAGTAAGTTAAAACATATCGTGACCTTAGGTTCTATCTGGGTGAAGAGTCATTGAGATATGGGACATCAAAGTTTTGACATTCCAGCTAGCAAAACTCTAAAGTACTGAAATGTACATTTACACGATATATTAATTGATGTTTGTTTATATGTTAACAAAATAAACCCGCAATAACTGATGTTTATTGCATTCATGACTAAAGATAAGACCAAATCAATAAAAAAAAAAAAAAAACATGTTACTAAATATTGATAATTAACTGAACTCAGGTCTCCAGGTGTAAATAACTCACCATTCAACCTCACATGAATTAACCACCCCAATCATATTAATTAAGGTATCAGTTCATATTGGACATTGTAGTCTTATTTTTACTCATGGATGGAAAAAAACATTGGTTAAGGCAGATGTTCATTACTTGACTTATTTTGTTCATAATATTTAAAAAAAACAGTTAATACAAGTGCTAATTACTTTGTTAACATTACCTACAGTGTATGGGTTCATGTATGTTAATGTTAACTAAACTGAATAAACTTTATTTATCACCAAGGATTTGTTTATCCCCCACGTTGCTGTGCTGGGTATATCCGCTATTATCAACACAAGTTTTAAAGACATCCTTAAAACTAGCATTAGACAACCACAAGATCAACCCTATGAATAATTTGATTCTACTCTTATTCATATGGCATGTTGTGAGACCACTGTTACCTTATTAGAATTCCTTAAAATTTTACAATGAAATAAAGTTGCTTTCTTCGATCTTAGTCAACTGATATATGACTCATTTAACCAAAACTCTATGCCTATACCTGAGTGCTCACTATCTGCTTGACTTTGATTGCCTGTTGTTCCTTGTTGTTTTATTTTCTTAGACACCTTTCTCCTAATCCTCAAGTCCTGCTCGATGCCCTGTGCTCTCCATCTCGTTCATTGAAACCCTCCCTGTTTATGGACAAATTATGTTGGAGCCACAGAACCAATTAATAAAGCAAAAGCTGTGTCTGGATTTTAAATACACACTCTATTTCAAGCACTGTGCTTGATGAGGACAAAGGGCAGTAGCTTCTCTATTGAAAACACTGACTCCCTCTGAATCACTTTGTCAAAAAAAAGTTTTAGCCAGTCGTTAGTTGTCCTAGAAGATGAGTTACATTTTGGGTGTCCTCTTGTATCAAAAATCCAGTTAGCATCCAAGTTCTTGTAACATAACTTCAAGCAGCATGATACTAAGCATTAGCATAATTAGCACGAAACAGCTATGCTACTCTGATTGCATCGGCTAATCTTCACATCCTCCTTACTTTCAACCAAGAACTGCTGAATATTTAAGTGGCAGCACAGCTCTCATTCTGCTTTCATGACCTACTGTTTAAGAGAAACTCATTTTTGAGTATTTTACTGAAAATTGAGAAAGAAATAGCACATTGATATTTAATGACTTGTGACAGCTGGGTTAGCAGAATGTTTTTCATGTCAACAGCTCATTACCACAAGTTGGATCTCACATACAGTACAAGTGATTTAAGTCAAACAGCCTAATGAAGCATGATTTTGCACTGGGACTAAATTGGCCGAGTTCAGCGTAATGACTTCATTGATGTTAATTAGTTTGTAAGTCCAACACATTGTGCGGAACGAATTTGGACCTCATGTTGAAGAACGACAGCTCTGTAAACCCGATTCTGAATGGTAAATGGCATTGACATTGGACATCATATGCAATACTGCATGGTTTGAACTTAAAGACCTCAATGATTGCTTGGAACTAAGCTGAAGTGCTGTTTCTGTGCAATGCAATTTCCTGGTTTTAAGATCCCTCTGCGATCATTGACGTGGCCTACAAATAAATAAAAAAACACTCAGCTGGAAGTGTGTGAGTGTGTGTGCTTGTGACTGTTAGTTTGTCCATTTATCATAAGTTTAAAATTCACTATGTGAATGAACTCTCATGTTCTTTTTTTAAATTATTATTATTTTATGTGCTTGGCTCAACTTCTCCAATAAACATGGAAAATCATTTTTAAAAATCACTTGCAGAGATTATGTTCAGTTCCTTTTGGCTTGAGGCCAGTGGTGTATAGTAACGAAGTAGAAACACTTTGTTATGGTAATTAGGTACGTTTTGGGAATATTTCTATTTACTCCAGTATAAATCTTTCTGGGAATTTTACCTTTACTACATTTTTAAAAGCAAATGGCTACTTTTACTCCAATATATTTTCCCAGACACATTCATTACTTTCATGCTAACTCTTAAAAAAATTTAGTCTAATTATTTGTTTTGAGATGAGGAAACTATTGGGCTATATTTTAACAGTTACCTTTAGCTAGTTTCCCAATTACATAATTATCCGTATAAGTGTCAGTACCTAGATAGCAGAGGATTCCGGGCCAAATTCGAAAACGTTCTGGCACATAAGGGCCAGTTATGGCAATGGCAAGTGTATTGTGGACCAAAAGTGGCCCAATGATAAGCAGGCACATTTACAGTTTTTAATGGCATTTTGGAATCTGGGTCAAAAATGGGTTCGGATTATTAACCGAACCTTGTGTGGCATTTTAATTTGGGACAAAAGAGGCCCAGCTGTAAACTTGGCTCTGAGACGTCTCATTAAGGCTGAGTTGTTGCTGTGTTCTGGCAGTCAGATTCGGATGAGTTCATAGCCATCATTTCACATATATGGGTATGTGGGTCAAATAATGTGGTGAGCATCTGGCATGGGCCCACATTGGGCCATTACTGATTTGCTATCAGTATTGGGTAATGTTAGCTACTACTGAAGATTGCAGTGTTATGATGAAGTGTGTTAAAGCAATACAACAGTTTGTCAGCATCAGCAGAAATCAACAGTCAAATCAAGTCATGCAAACGCACACATATTGCTTCACTCAATAGATCTATTACTACTAAGTAGCTGCTAACTCCCTCTCCACAAACTAGTTTAGCTAACATTACCATGGTTATGACTAGCTCACTGCATGGATGGTGTGAGCCTCATGTCATTTCAGCTCTTTATATCTGACAAAGCTGGAGTACTTTCATTCATGCTTAAATGACTGTAACAGGTCTGGTGTTCATATAAAGACACCACAGAATAAAGAATAAATAAATAAAGACTTCCTGGACTTTTTTGATTACAGTGTCTAAGGAAGCTTTTTGATACAACATGTAAAACATGGAAACATGGAAACATCCTACTGCTTTATTCTCTATTTTTGATGCCCAAGTACTTTTGATGCTTAAGTGTAAATAATAATGGATACTTTAAAACTTCAACTTGAATAGTTTTCCCGTGGGTTACTTTTGCTTAAGTTATTTCCTAAGAAGAGATTTTTTACTTTTACTTGAATATGACTATTGGGTACTTTATACAACATTTTCTAAGACTAACAAGATCAAGTAAAAGTGCTATTGGAAATTTAAAAAAAATATTTTCAGAATTATACTGTCATAAAATCAAAGGAGATGGACTGGATCAACAGTGCTGTCAATATATGTTGCTAACAGAAAATGAGAGTAGACAAAGGTCACATAACCCTGGATAAAAATACTTTAAAAAACATACTAAACATACCCCTTTAAAGTCCCAAGTTGTTATTCAGTTCAGTTATTCTGTTATTCATCTTAAAGCATATTATACTGTAACCACTGTAAATTATTTATTAACTACAGTGAAACTAAATAGGAAAGGTATGTAGTTACAAGAATGAGGAATGTAAGTCTGGACCCACTGAGAGGTCCTGGGAGTTTAAGAGGTTAAATACAGCCCACTGATCTGAAATTGAGAAAATATTGAGAGAACAATCTCTTAATGATATCACGTAATATATCATGTGGAGTGGATTAAACATAGTTGGGGGTGAAAGATTATAGCTGCCTTACCAAATATTCCTCCAAATGGTTTAACAAAGAAAGAAACAGATATAATCTTTCACCCCCAACTATGTTTAATCC
>JAOUQW010031603.1:0-20974 GCA_028565825.1 Olivaichthys viedmensis | reverse complement strand
AAAAATAATACATAAAGATCTGTAACAATTTATTATTCAACATAGATTATTTTTTAATGGTTTAAATTATGACTTTAATATTGGCACATGCCTAGCTACAAGGTTTTTAAAGTCATAAAACCTATATATTGGGTTAGATAATTATCATGACAGGAATTTATATAATTACGCTCCCAAATAAGATGTTTCAGAAAGATTGTTACCTGTAAACATTATAAACAAAGTAAAGAAAGTTGTTTGATCAATATGTCAGACCTTGAAATTACAAAAATTGAGTACGTGTTTGATTTAGGAGGAGTTTTAAGGTATCAAATGATAAGAAATACAAATAAGACCTAAACAACTGTAACAAGCATTTGCAAATGACTAATTCAGTCTTTAGCTATTGATTTATTTGATGTCCTTAAACTCTTTAAAATTGGCGCTATCAACTTGTACTATAATATGCCATTTCACTGGCCTAATAGACCGACTTTACACTTTTCGGGGATCTCACCAATATTCCTATAGCATATTATACATTTTCTCATTGTCCAGGTGTGTTCCATGAAAAGCTAGTCTATAAATTTCCAGGTTTTGGAGGAAGAGATTTACATAGAATATGAAAGTATAAAAACAGGGAAAATCCAGAACGTATTTATTTTAAATAGTTTCAGTTTTTACGTCTGTTGTTTGGAATTTATTCACGACTGTTAAGTGAAAATGTGTCGTTCAGTAAAAATATGTGAATTTCCCATGACGCTTTTGTGCTTTTTGTTCAATTTCTGGCTGGCTGGCAATCACACAGTTCCTTTAATGGACAAAAAGATCAGTCTAATCTACAGCTGTGCTTGTGCTGAGAATAACGAGACTGTGCGTTTGTAGGTACAAAAATATTTTTTTCTGGTGCTGAACATGTGCAAAATTTTAATGTCTAGCAAAATGACAAATATAACCTCAGAATTATAAGGACTTCAAAAAGGTTGATGCTTGTCCAAACGTCTTTTAATGAGTTGTTTTTTTAATAAATAAAAAAAGAGTGGTAAATACCATAAGTATTCAACATGTCTTCAAACCACCTTTTATTAAAGAATTTATTTCATCCTCTTTAAGGTGAATTGGTCATTATATAATGCTGTAGTTAAAATAATTGCATTTAATAAGAAAGTGACCAACAGGATTTGAAACACAGCCACTGTACTACAAATAAATAATTTTAAACACTTTATCAAAGCAAAATGACTGACTACAACTCATTAATGTCACTTCATGCGATAAGAAATACAAGTCATTTATTTACACCATAAATTACCTTGGCTTTTTGCTCTGATAAAAAGAGTTGTAAGCATTTTTGTAGTGGTGTGGTTGTGTTTTAAACCCTGTAGTTTACTTCCTTATTTAATTGTGCAATTATTCAACATGTCTTCCAAGTACACTTAAAAATAGTAATTCACCTTGTACTTAGGAATTTATTCTGAATGTTTTTCAGGCCATTACAGTTTTTTTTAAAGTGCCGTAATTGGAAGTAAAAAATAACTCATCCACTTAAACGTTGATTTTTACACCATAAATGAATTTTAATGAGTTGTAACCAACCTTCTTTTTTTTTTACTTTAATAAAAGAGTTGTAAATACACTAGGAGTCCGTTTTTGTAGTGGAGAGGCTGTGTTTCAAATCCTGTAGTTCACTTCCGTGTTTAATTGTGCCGAAGTCAGTCAAAAAGGAAGTGGAATTAAAGACAGAGTGTAAGTGCAGCTCCTAAATATCACACACACACACACACACTGGTTATTATTTCACACAAAAAAACAGAGTTGCTATACGTCCGTTGTGCACTATCTTGGGAGTTTTGCAATTTTTGTAGGGAATGTAGTAACGTCCAAAAGCCTAGTGTAGAAAATTCAGTGAACTTGTGAAATCCCATAATGCACTGCAATAGGTTAGTAATCCACACAATGACCCCCAGCTGGGAGTAGGGAATATGGAATAGGGAGCAGGGAATAGGGTGTAGGGCACCATTTCAGACATAATTAGTGTGTATGTGTATGTGTGTGTGTGTAATTAGTACCAGGGTCGTAAACAGTAATATTGGTCTCTTAAATGTTTGGTCAATTACTTTGCCACACACACACACACACACACACACACACACACACACACACAAAGATGCTGTGTGCTATCTATAGCAGAAATAATAATAATAATAATAATAATGATGATGATGATAAAGATGTAGCTTCTGAATTTCCCATTTAGAGCTCTGAGGGAAAAAAAGAAAGAATATTAAATTATATTAAAGAATATTGACTATTCTGAGTGCTTAATGCTGCAATAAAATGGGTCATTAAATTCAAATTTAAAAGTCACAATTCAATATATCGAGGTGATAATAACACTCAGAAAAAATTCTGCACATCAGAACATTTTTTTAGAGCAATCTCTAACAAATTTTCAATCCAGGCTAAAACATTTCAGATACAGATTTATGAATTTGTACATTATAATATTGTTTAATTGTTTTACACCTTACACATTGTTCAGTCACGGTTTTTTAAAGCACAAAATGCAATATAAAGTTGCTGAGATATTCCACTAATAAGCTAATTACTACCTAAGCTAGCAAGCTACCTACCTAAATGCAACACTGCGCTAACGTTAGCTGAGCTAATGTTAATGTTACCTCTCTAGCAGTAGCTGAGCAGCTAGTCAAGTTTGCTAGAAAGCTAGCTAGCTAACATTAAGCTACTATATGGTGGAATTCGATACCAGTAGGCAAATTTGCTGGCGTGCTAGAATGTCTTATGCTAACCATAAAGTGCGTCGTAGTGCGTCGTAGTGCGTGGAGCTGAAGAAGTAAAAAGAAAGTCTAGTGGTGATGTCGCATGATCATGTTTGTGTTTGGCTAATCAATTTGAACTAAAGCTCCGCCCCTTGATGATCCTGGGACACCAGTCTGTAAAATCAGGATGTGCTAATGACGGGATGAAAATTTTAATACATGAATGTCTGAATACTTACTTTTCAATATTCAGAAACAGTCTCACGTGTAATAGCGTAATTATAATGTGGTTTTGTTAAAAAATTGATTTTTGGATAGGGTTCTTTTTTATTTTCTTAGAATAATTTTACTTCAATTAAAGGTTAACCACAAGGACATTTTTTATAACCATTTTTACCCATCGTTACCAAGGTTGCCATTAATTCTGGCGCTGACTGTAGATAGATAGATAGCAGTGGTGGCTGGTCTGAAGCACAGTTTGCCTGTCTGTTATGGCAAATGGAGTTCACTTAGTACTCAGATCTATCCTCTACTTCGCCACGTTACATGAATATAAATTCTGTCCTCCTGTCTTTTTGGGAAAATGGTCTATTACGCTGTCATATCAGATCGGATTATTCTCTGCTCGGGTGATTCGAGATGCGCTGGTGGTCAGCTTTGGCTTATCAGGAGAGCTGAAAGGATCCATTTTGTGATGAGCTATGCTGTTAAACCTTATATTGCTTTTTTTTTTTTTTTAAATAAAGTGTTAGAGGAAGCCGAGCTTCCTGTGCAGCGTTAAAGCAATCGCCTGCAATATCCAGTCATTTGAACTGTGTGAGTTTATACAGTGGCTTGCAAAAGTATTCAACCCCCATTGAAATTTATCAAACTGTTCTGAATTACGAATGATACTCACACGAATGAATCTGTCAGCCACACAATCAGTATTTTTATTGTGAACTCGTGATGCTCTGACACTAAATTAATAAAAAAAACAAATTGAGTTATTTGTCTACAGATCTTAAGAAAATGAAAAACTGAAAGATGGGTCTCGCAAAAAAATTCATACTCGACACATTAATAATTGATTGAGCCACTTTTTGAAGCAATAACAGCTTTCAGTATTTTGTGGTACGTATATACGAGCTTTGCACACTGTTCTGGCTTGATTTTATTTTGTTCCATTTGTGTGGACAGATTTGCCGCAGGATGATATTTGTAGACTTCAATTGTCAAATAGTGCCACAAATTCTCAATGTAACTGAGGTCAGAACTTTAACTGGGGCACTCTCGGACATTCACCTTTTCGTTTTTGAGCCACTCCAATTTGGCTTTTGCATTGTGCTTGGGATTATTGTCCTGCTGAAAGGTGAACTTCCACACGAGCCACCGTTTCTGACCAGATCTCAATCTATTTTGCTTTGTCCCTTCTTCTTTCAGTTTTAACACGATGCCCCATGTCTGCTTGTATCCTTGTTTTTCATCTGTGTAAGATTTGCAGCTTCCAAAGCACAAGGGTGTGAATACTTTAGCAAGAAGCATTTCTCAGTTATTCATTTTCGTTAAAATATCTGCAGACAAATAATTAAATTGGGCTGTTAAATTTTACTGTCAGAGCATCAGGAGTTCATAATAAAAATACTAACTGGACAAATGTGTGTGAGTATCATTCATAATTCAGGAAAAATTCAGTTTCAAGTGGGTTTGCAAGCTACTGTATATATATGTATGTTTTATTGGAAAGTCTAGATCTATTTAGAAAAGTCTTTAAGACGATGAAAAATATAGACTTAATCTAGTGTGCAAACTTTTCACTGCTAGTGTAATTATATATATAGTGAGTGAGAGAGAGAGAGAGAGAGAGAGAGAGAGCTTGGTATTATAAGGTTCCATCTGACCTTTATGGCAAAAATTAGTTAATGTTATAAATATGTTATTTACATGCCACTGAACATATGTGAAAATTATTGTCAAATAGACCCTCATAATTCCATGGTGTCGATATATACAGTAGATATAGAAAGTCTTTTATACTTCACCTTTAAATGTGATCTAAACAGTGAATAAAGTCGGGTCTCATCTCGGGAAATCGCTGCCTGGTGATGAGGTGGAAGAGCTGAATGAAAAATGAAAAGAAAATTACAACTATTACATATTTAACGCTCATAAAGGCATATAAGACTTACAGTGCAGCCACTGTGCATGTGCATCAGTGTAATCAGAGTACAACAGCATAATAGAAAATGTATATATAGCTCTTTTGCTCAGCCGTTTGTGTGTGTGTGTGTGTGTGTGTGTGTAACCAGCCAAAATCAAGGTCAAAATTATCATGTATTTTCATCATTATGGTGACATTTGTCTGATCCCCATAAAGAATAGTACTTGGGTTTTTTTCTGTGTGTGTGTGTGTGTGTGTTTATTAGCGAGATGCCTGGATTGTAAACTGCCTCACTGCTAAATTGCTTTGGATAAAAGCATCTGCCAAATGATTAAATGTAAATATTAGAGACACTTTATTCAGGAGTTATTTTAGAGGAACTAAAATGTTTCCTTCCAAAACAAGACAACATTTACACATCTGTCTGATCACACGGTTGTGTTTTTATACATTTCATATACCATAAGTCATTTTCATATTGTAAATATATTAATTAGATCAACATACAGCTCATAAATTTCAGTAAATTTATAAATGTAGTCACAATATTTTCATATTGTGTGTTTGTATGTTCTCAGACCTAGTAGTTTGTGTGCACGTGTGTGTGTGTGTGTGTTATTTATACATTATATACTGTATATAAAAATACATTTAATATATATTCCTACTGTCAATGTATAAATGCACTTTTATTAAATTTTCATACTCTGAATGTACAAGTTTATAGTTCATATATTTTCATATTGTAAAGGTATGAATATATAGTTACTATATAATATTAATAGAGTAAAAATGCACAATTATTAATATATATAAGCACCAAAGTCGCATAGAAATTAGTTTTTAAACATTGTTTAAAAGGTATAAATTCATCCTTCATATTGTATAAATTGTATATTTATAAATTTACTATTTATACTGTAAATGTATTCATATTTAGTGTAATGTTTTTCATGATGTAAATCCAAAAAATAAACTCTATATATGAATATATAATATGTAAATTAATTTCTGTAAATGTGCATGTCTAAATATAAGTTTTTATATATTTTAATATTGTAAATGTTTGAATATGCAGCTCAGTCATTCTTCATAGTGTAAATGTACAAACCGAATGGTTCTTATGCTTTGACTGCAGTTGGTGTGTTTCCTGTTATCAATAGTTTTATGGTCAAAATACCGCTGCTGTTTTGTCTGATATTGTGGGCGTCGACCTTCACACGGCCTCTGCTACAAGATAATTGGTGTAATAAAGTAAACAGAAGCAATTCCTGGCATGAACGTGTCAAACGTAAAGGAAAAGGCCATTAATACGTCATAATTTTGCAAAAAAGTGTGTGTTTGTTGGTTTCCCTGGAATACTGGGCTGATACTACTACTACTACTACTAATAATAATAATAATAATAAAAATAAACTTATTTTCAGTTCTATTTTCCTCACCCTTTTTCACATCTTTTCTTTATCTTCAAAAATACCCAGTGGTTAAAAACCACATGAGTAAAAATAAGACAAAATTCCGGACGTTTTCTCTTAAAACTGAAATACTGATATCCATCTATTTTGGCTTCCACTGTTGTGCTCCTCTAAGGAGGAAAAAAGAACTGGGATTTTATGGGGTTCAAGTAAAGTAACAGCCGTTTAAGTGGTGGAAGGTAAAAAGGTTCTGTATTTCGCAATCCTTTCAGCTATTTCCAAGACTATCCATCAAAACCAAAACCTTAAACATAAAAGACTTCCATAAAAAAGTCAAAAAGTAACGTATTTAATGCACATTAATTAATGTGATTTATCAAGGGATCAACTCAAGGAAAGAGATCAGAGGCTGGATACAAGATAAAAATCTACAATGTAAGAACTTAATACGTTAAAATGAAATTCAACTTTAAGTTGAAGAGCCTTTATAAGTCGTATTAAACACTTTCACAACAAACATTTAACCTGCTATGCTTGCTAATATGCTTATGTGATAAATTATCAAATTTCTTTGCCATAATGTTACATTAATACAATATGACAATTCATGACAAATTATTGACTTTTTTTACATTTATGTTTTTTTTGCATTATTGGCATTTGAGATTTCTACATTAAGTCAATACAGTTACCGTAATGTAATAAAAGTTATTACGCCTTTCACTTTTCACCTTACGCACACACACACACACACACACACACGTACCTTCCGGTCTGTCTGGAAGCGTTCTCAAAAAACTTGGTTTTGGAAGCGACACTGTGGAAAAAGAATAAAAAAGAGAGAGAAAGAGAGAGAGAGCGAGAGAGAGAGCGAGAGAGAGCGAGCGAGAGAGACAGTGGGAGAAAATAAACTGTCTTCACGGTGAATAAATATTAAAAATTGAGAACACACACATCTCTCAGTTCATGCATGATCTCGAGACGGCTGTCCTAATCCAGTAAAACATGACTACTCATGTCAAGTTAGGACATGACTTCTGACATGCTTTTTGGCTTAAAATAGTTTTCTTCCCTACTTTTATTGCCTTAAACACTTTTTTTGGAACCTGGCACGCTGGAATCTCACATTGTTGGCACATTATAACACGTGTGCGGTGAAGCAGTGGCTCGATTTAGGCAAGTACAATCCGAAAGTGGAATTTACATTATGGCTCCCAAGTGACACAACCATAAGGTTTTGGCCTGTCATCGGGAAATCACAAGTTCAAATCCCGGACGATGCTACATCCTTTGATGCCTGGGCGCTCGAGGGAGCATAATTGGGTCCGTTTTCCTCTGCGATGCTAGCCTACACTTGCCCTACACTCTCAGAAAAAAGGGGTTTTTAAATACAAATGCTGGTACCCTCAAGGGTACGCCTTTGTACCTTTAGTTACAGGAACATCATTGCAAAAGAAACTTCACAAAAGGTACACAATTGGAACTAAAGGACATCTCTTGTACCTTTGAGGATATATTTTTATTGTTTGTCCCTTGAGGAGCAAAAATGTGACTATGCAGCACCAGCGTAAGATGTTTCATCTTAAAAGATGTGGACGCTGGCGTCGCAAGTCTAAGCGGAAGCACGTTGGGCCATCGCTCTTTGGTACCTCTCGCGTGATAGGAGAAAATCTAGATAATGGGTGGGAACTGGCGAGGACAAATTTTTTGATGAATTTTATGTGTATTCGACTGATATTATCTCTTAATTTTCTCATTAGGAATAACAGGTTTTTAACTCCACATCATGGTGGTCAGGTTTGGACGGAATCTTGCTGAACTACATTCGAGGCTCGGACACGACGTTCTCACGATGGTCTAGTCACGTTCAAAATTTATGTCCGATCAACCCTCTGGTAAATGCTCATCTGCGATTTCACTCTAAAAAAAACCAACATGATTTTATATCTCTTTCATAATGAAGGCTTCCTGGCGGCAGTGTGTGGGAAAACTATAATTCTCATTCAAACCCCTCTAAGTGATTGTGAATTAAATCCAAAAAGTTTTTCCCTAAAAGCTTCTCAGAGAAACTAGAATCGTTATAGTGATACTCAAGTTACCATCTAACACAAACACAGCAGACACAAAACACACAGACACACATGTATGATTTTCCCTCTTCTTTTTCGGACGGTATAAATCATCCTGTGTGTCAAATGAATTCCCATTAATTCCTCTGGTTTAAAGTGTGTGTTTGTGTGCATCTAAAATTGTGGTGGGCTTTCATCCATTGCCGAACCAGTCAGACCTCCGTATTCCTTTCTCTGCTACTTAGAAACAACCCAATCTTTACTCTCAAGATACAGTGTCTGTATGTGTATGTGTGTGTACTCACTACGATGCTGATGTGTCATCATTTTGTGTTTTCTGATTGGTCAAAGATCGTGAAGGAGGGTCTGGAGGCCGTGTTGGGGGCCGAGAGATGGAACTTTTCTCCAAGGCAGGACGACCCCTTAGTCCGTCACTCTCAGCTATTAAACACACACACAAATTTGTAGTTCTGTGAGATAGCACACTGTAGTACTTCAAAAAGAACATGGTCTATATTTCCATATTTCTATACGCTAACAAGTAAACAAGTTTCCTCTAGAAACTGGTCTAAATCTTTTCATGTCCTAACCAGAATTTACGTTAGCAATGATTTAACCAGGTCCAAGTCTCCTAGTAAAATGACCCAACCAAGATCTGAACCTTAAACTAACCAGAACCTGGTATAAATTTCAATTCCTTAACACAGACTCAAACAAGAAATCCTTCTTGAATGTGGTCCATGATCTCTTACTTGTTCAACAAGGATATAAAAGGGCAACCTTCTGGAAACTGGTTTAAATCTCTTAATGCCCTAACCAGGATTTAAGATAGCGGTCATGGAAGCTGGTCAAAATTCTGTTTGGGAACCCAATCCAACCAGAATTTGTACCTTAAACTATCAAGATTTTTGTCTAAATCCCTTGATGTCCTAACAAGGATCCAAACCAGAAATTCTTCTTGAATATGGTCCAAGATCTATTAATTGTTGAACCAGGATTCAAACAGGCAATCTTCCAGAACCTGGTACAAATCACTAAATGCCATAACCAGGATTCGAATCACCTCTCCTTCTCCAACCATGTCCCAATCTCAATCTTAAGTCCGGATTGCCCATCTGTGCTCAACCCCGGACTAAATTATCCGACCTTCGTCTCTGCCTGTGCCTCCGACACCCTGATCGCTCATTGCCCGATCCAACGCCAGGATGGTTTGTCCAGGATTTAAACCATAAATCCTTCTGGGCCTGCTAAATCCTTTAATGTCCCAACAAGGCATTCAAACCAGAAATCCTTCTTGAATGTGAGTTTCAAGATCTTTTAATTCGAAACCCAGAATGTGAACCAGTAACCTTCCAGAACCTGGCACAAATCACTTAATGCCACAACCAGGATTTGAACCACCTATCATTCAGGACTTCATCCAAATCTCCTAATGCCCTAGAAGGAAGTTCATACCAGAAATTCGTTGGGATCATGGTATGCAAAATTGTTGAATATTCAAACTAGGTTTCAAAAATGTAATTCTATGGGACATTCCACAACCATGATTCGACCCAGCAATCCTTCAGAAAAACTGAATTTCAAATCACGGAGTGATCTCATAGCGACCCTTTAAAACCTATTAATGTCCCAATGTCAGACCAAAATCTGTTTCAGAACCTGGTCCACATCTCTGAATATCTGGATTGAATATGAAAGAAGGATTCAATCTAGCAGCAACTCGAACCAGAAATCTTTCAGGAGCCTGTTACAAATCTCTTAATGCTCCAACCAGGATTCAAAGCAGCAATTCTTCATTCACCAAGAACCAAAATCGATAAACACTGAGCAACTCCAGATCAATAGTTATTCTGTAAACAGCATGTGTCAGTAAGTGTTGTGTGTTGCCTGGTCACCATCTCTAGTTGCCGCGATGACCCGCTGCGGAGGTTTCCTGCTCTGGAAAGACTGAGTCCGGCCCACTGTCACTCCTGACTCCCCATTGTCTAAACTCTGACCACCGTCTTGCTTCCTAGAAACTAGCCTGGAGACCTCGGAGTCAGAGTAGCGATCCTGGGGTACGGTGGGTTTAGGCAGGACGCAGTGACGCTGAGGAGGAATGCGAGGAGGAGAGGAAAGTGGAAGGGATGGAGAAATGGAGTGAGGGTTAGAAGGTGGAAGAGGAGTGGAAGTAGGGATGGAAGGTGGGGCCACAGTGGGAGGGGCTAATTTCGTCCTCTGGGGTGGAATTGGATTGGCGTTGATGCTGTCCCCTCCAGAATCGGAACCATTGTGGGCGGCGCCATTTTGCTCTCGACCTATAAGAGACATTTAAAACCTTAGATGTGAAAGGTGGAAGAAATTATTAAAAACTACACCATCAAACCTTCCAGATGTTTTTTTTGCAGGCACAATCATGTAACGATGTACTATGACTTTTATTCTTTAGTAATTTGAGTTAGCAACTCATACAATCTGGTGTATCTAGTAAAGTTTTCAGCTGTCGGTGTCGAATATCGTGATAAATGTGCTAACTATTCTAAGATGTTTAACAAAGTAATAAAAACAAAGTAGTAGTCGTCCACTGAGGTTACCAACCATGTGACTTTTGTAATTCAAGATACGTGCAGAACTTCCGGTTGCGAAGCAGAAGTGCAATCGTTTATTGTGTTTAACTCAATAGCTGGCTTGTTAAATTGTTGATTTGTTTTTCATAAAATGTTTCTGAGGATTCTGGGACGGCATGTGCTGCACACAGCAGTCAGTACATGCAAGCCAATCTAAACTTGTGGCTGAAACAAGAATTTTAAGATCATAATCCATTCAGGAAAGCACAGTGTATCTGTCTTATAGATGCATCATTTTCATCCGCTATGTGTCAAGATTCAAAAACCTCTGCTGGGTCAAACACAAAGTGCCGGGTCTAGGAGTTGCACCCAGGCTCGGTGGGACGAATACTTCAGGGTGTAAACTTTACTGCTACAAAGGTACTGACGTACTTCGGAGCGCTTCAGGTTGTTCATACCCTCTCCAATTGCTAAACACTTGATAAAAATAAAGTTATCTTGGCCATTTTTTCAGATTTTCGTTCTCCCATCCTTCAATTGTAGAAGAGTGGAGTAAGACAATGTGTTTTAATGTTGTTTTTGTACATTTTTCTGTCATTTTAGATGTTGCATTAATTGTGCATTACGTTTGCACACATCACACGCAAGAGACAAAGGAATACTGTGTGAAAAGACAATTAATGTAGTATTTGTAGGAGAAACTCAATAAATTAGTGTTGATAACGGGGACACCATTTTCCTAAAATGGTCAGATTGCTAAAAACAAGTTAAAAGTCACATAGCTTTAAAAAAAAATTAAAAATTAAAAACACACACAGGAATGTTTAAGACCCTGTGTTCTACTTTTAGTCGCCTAATGCAAGTCTATTGGCTAAATGACTCTTGTGTTGTTTGAAGTAAGAAATGGGCTCTTAATAGATTTTCTATGCTTAAGAAAGTGACAATTTTCAGCTTCTGTGTAGCTACTGCTAATGTTCACTCTGTCTGTGGCTCTAACATTAACACTCATTAATATTCACATGCATTTAAGCAGTTGAAATTCTAAAATTCAATTTGACAGCTCTTGTAGTTGGCTCCTTAATCTCCTAGTTTTCTAGCGCCTTAGTTTCTGGTTCTTTGTCCCTTGTATGGTAGTTAACCTTTGACCTTTTTTGGACAAGACCATGCATTAGGCCGCTTGACATATCAATCAGTGAAAAGCAGAAACTGAACAATACGTAGCAGCTATTAACATTTAGAGTTTATTATTCTCTCTTTGCACCTGTTAATCTGTTAAAGTGTTTCTCCATTCACTGTGGAGCCTTTTAGCGCGCGTGTGTGTGTGTGTGTGTGTGTGTGTGTGTGTATTAAATTAATGCAATTGCGTTTCTCATACTGCTGGAAGAACATTTATTTGTTATTAAGTGACAATGCGTATTTTTCAAATTTTATTTATATCAGTGGGCAAGCTGTAAATATGTGTGTGTGTGTGTGTGTGTGTGTGTGTGTGTTTTATTTATTAGGTAGAATTTGAATTTTAAAAAATTAAATTTATATTTTAAGCATGGAAAAAAATTGATTAAAATGATATAAAACATTTAATTACATTTGGATGGAAATTTAAAAAGTACATTTTTTAAAAGTTTTGGCTGAAGCGATAAAAAGAGTTTATGGGATAAAATTGTAAAACATGTTTCAAAAATGTGTCAGAGGATTAAGATTTCAGCTAAAATGATAAAAAAATGAATGTATATTTTGGACTGTAGATAAAATTGTGTATAAAATTGTGACTGTTAGCTTTAAAAATAATAAAATTACTTCAAAGTAAAGAGAACAACATTATAAAACAAAACTGAACAAATTCTAGAAACATTTTAGATAAATTTGGAGAAAAATTATGAAGTTTTGGCTGAAATTATGTGTGTGTGTGTCTGTGTCCATGTGTGTGCGTGTGTGTGCGTGTGTGAGTGTGTGCATGCGTGTGTGAGTGTGTGCATGCGTGTGAGTGCATGTGCGTGTGTGCGAGTATGCGTGTGTGTGCGAGTATGCGTGTATGTGCGAGTATGCGTGTGTGAGTGTGTGTGTATGCGTGTGTGTATGCGTAGATGGAGATGTGTTTTGGCTAGATGCACAAACAGCTGCGTATTTTAACTGATACAACGTGGACGAGTTTTCAGAATGTGAGAGAGATTGAGAGACAGAGTATCAGCAAAGTTTAGGATCGCCAACACACACACACACACAGACACACAGTAAGTAAGTGAGAATGTGTGAGGTTTCGACTAGGTCACACGCAGCTGTTGTCTCTGGCATCACACCACAGTAGGATTTAAACTCATCTGAGAATATACTTTAATACGCCGATATGACACACACACGCGCACACACACACACACGCGCACACACACACACACGCGCACACACACACGCGCGCACACACACACACGCGCGCACACAGACACATGCACACAGACACATGCACACACAGACACACAGAAAAACGCACACAAACACACAGTTGTCTTTGAACTGCAGCATGCAAACACACACACACTTTAAACTTAGCACGTCCCATAGTTTTTGAATGTGTGTGTGCGTGTGTGTGTGTGTGTGTGCGTGTGTGTGCTGAGCAGAGGGACACACTGACAGGTGGTCATTCGTTTTTGCGTACCAGCGAGTGTGTTATTAGTTTGACTCAGTTAAACACTATAAACACAGAACACAATGAGGGGCGGACAATACGTCAGCAAGTAACTATTAATCACCTACACACACACACACATGCACACGCACACAAAAAAATTGTGACATGTTATAGTTTCCTATAATACAAGACACAAGGGGAAAAGTGAAGAGACATGGTTGCTGCAAACTTTCTGCTTTTTCGTAAAATTTCGAAAAATCTATAAATGGAAATTAATAAATATATATTTTAAGTTTTGGGGAATTAAATTTTAATTTAATTAATTTAAATAAATCTGGATAAAAATATGAAAAAAAAAAAATCTATGAAGCCTAAATTTCAAGTATTATATATATTTGTATAAAATTGTAAAACTATAGAAATGTATAAAAAGATTTTTACATACAATTTCATGTATGCCTTGGATTTTTTATAAAATTTCTATGAAATTATGACCCTTTTATATGACAATTTTAGCTTTAAAAAAATAAATAAAATAAACTAGTTGCATTGCTTCAGAGTGAAAATAATAACAAAGATGATGATGAAGGTTGAGTGACTTATTTACTCAGAGAAAACATTATAAAACACTTTTACACATGCAGGAGTTTAATTAGCTTTGTGGATACGATTATTAAAATCTGATTTTAAGTTTCAAATAAGTTTGGATAAAATTGTAAAAGAAAACATCTACATTATTCAAAACTGAAAATCATAGCAATTATGATGATGATGAAGATGATGAAGAAGTGTGCAACATTATAAAAATTTGAAGTTAAAATTTTAGATACAATTTAAAGAATTCTGACTTTTGAGGTTTTGGTTGAAATGATTAAAAAAAAACAAAAAAAACCCCCTACTTTTTAATAGTTACAATTTTTGATACATCTGGATAAAACTGTAAAAGTTTTAAAAATTTATCAAAAGTAAAAAAAATTCTGTAAAATTACAATAAAACATTTATTGCATGTATTTGATCATTTAATTTTGTCATTTAAAGAGAGAATAAAACTTGTTTAATTACTTAGTTTCTAAAAACAACAACAAATGTGCCAATGATTTTATTTACTCTCGAAGATTGGCGGCTGAAGGGCGGGGTAAAGCCTCGGAGGCCTTTTGGAGATCGTGATTGGCTGTCGTCTTCTCGGCGCCACCCTTGGAGGCGGGACTGGAGGGGCGGAGCTTTCCTCTGGAGGGCCACTGAAGATCTAACAATATCAAGAAGAGGCACCTCAGATGTGTCAGTGTACAATCAGGTGTATAAAAGTTTTTCTTTATACTTTTTTAAGTCTTTGGTCCAAAGGGTTCATTTTTTAGTAAACTGTACAAAACAGTTCCATTTCCTGCCAACTTCAGATTAATCTGATTAATTCATAAATGATAATCTGTAGCTTATTTAGAGTTACGGCAAGGTTCTGACCTTCCTGTAGTCCTCGATCAGGATCTCAATGACGATGTTCTGGAATTTTATATCCAACATGGCCGCCACTGTTTCCTCTTCAGCTCTCAGCAGAGTCGGGCCGAATATCACACCCATGTTGGACGCCGTCATCAGGTTCTCACTGCTGTGGCTACACACGCTAAAGAAGAAAAAATACAAAGGAATTTACCCATTCTACATTTATTTAGTTGTAAATCGGATGCCATTTGTTCATCTTTCAAACCTTTTAGACAAATCAAGATAGTCTCTATAAAATAAGCTTCCAACCAGTTGAACCAACCAATTGTGGGCTTCTGTACGCTCAACCATACACAGCAGTGCCGTTTAGCGTTCTCCACACCTTCAAGCACCTTCAGCTGTTCTATGATGTTCCATGAGAAGTGTTTAAAAAGACATGATGGCTAACTTCATGTGTGTCAGAGAAAGCTTGTATTAGCCTTTTGCCCTACCTGATTGGTATCTATTGTGTGATAGCAAAGACCTCGTGACACGCTTAGAAAAAAAAGGGTTCTTTGTATGTTTATATAGCAATTCTGTGGCATGTCTTCTAGTTCCTGGTATTCCTTGGTTCCCGGTTCTTTGTTTATAGTGTCACCACACTCTTAGAAAAAAGGTTCCTTAAGGGTTCTTTGGATGGTTAACAGTTCTAACTTTCCAAATTGGCTCTACCTGGTACCTTTTCTTAAAGGGAAACCCTCTGTTGTAGGGTTCAACATTGATCCTTTAAGGTTTCTCCCAGAGGGACCGACTGAAGAACCCTTCAGGGTGCTAGATGGATACTTTTTTTGTAGAGGATGGAACTTGGCTATGACTAAATTGGGTAAAAATTCACTTTTTGTTCTTTAACCTACTTACTGTATATATTTATAACTTCTTGTTATCATGAACCCTCACTCTTTCTGCTGATTGGTTGTTCCTTGATTCCCCCCTTCCATACTTGTTCACAGCTTCCCATTCTTGGTAATTCTCTCTCTCGTGATTGGTTCTCTCTCTGCAAAGTCTTGTATGTTTATATAGGAATTCTGAGGCGTGTTTTCTAGTTCCTGGTATTCCTTGGTTCCCGGTTCTGTGTTTATAGTGTCCCCACACTCTTAGAAAATAGTAGCAAAAACCGGCAGTCAATCACACAGACTTAGCAACCAATCTGACCAATCAGAATTGAGTCATAAGTAATGAGTACGAGATAACGGCCAACAAAGCTTCTTGATCTCTAGAGAACATCGAATGAGGGAAGGGTGAAGAACACGATGACGGTTTGAACTATGTTTAAACACACGGAGGCTTTGTGTATGTTTTGCTTCCTCGTAACTAATTGATGTAAAAACAACAACTCACTGTCGCTTCATCTTGTAGGCTGTCATCTCGTTCTGTTTTTTTATTAAAAAAATTCCAAACACTGCAGCCTATAAATTATTCCTGTTTGTAAAAATCCAAGGCAATAGTGAAAAGCAAATATAGACCATTATTTACGATCATTGTTATTAAAAATTTAATTAAATATTTGGGCATTGGATACAAGAAAATAATTATATAAGAAAATAACGCACACATGCCAGCCAATCAGAAACAAGTATTTCCCGTGGCCATGGTATAATTAGGGTTATGATTTAAGAGTGTAAAAATCCTGAATTGAAAATGATGTGTAAAAAGAGGCAGCCAAAACATATCTAATTACCGCGATTTGTCCGGGCAAGTTCAGTGTGTTTGGCATTTAATACACACCTCATGGAGGTGTGTGTATGTGTGTAAAGGAGTGAGAGGGAGGTTAAATTAATTAATTAATTAATTAATTAATAATAAAAAAAATTATAGCGCTTTTTACAATACAGATTATCTACAGAGGGTTGATCTTTATAAAAGAGGGAAGGTAAAAAAAAATTTAAAAAAGGAAAAAGAGAGGACAAATGAACAAATCAAATATAAAATATTAATATAAAAGATCTATAGATCATCAAACAATGGCCATGAAAAAACGGGAGGCAGCGTAATCCAAGTATTAAAAATGTGAAGATTCTGAACATTTTTCGAAAAAAGGAATAGAAAAGCTTCCCAAATATGATAGAAATTCTGTACCTGGCCTTTGAAGGTGCATCACATTTTTTTTCCAGGTGCAAAAAATAAATCACATCTTTTTAACCACTGAGGATATAAAGGAGTAGGCTGTTTGCAGGGGAGCAAAATAAGATGCCTAGCCAGCAACTTACAAAAGGCCGAGGCATCTGAATGGGAGGGTGAAAGTGGAAGATTGGTGAGAGATGGACTAAAGAGGCCCGCTAAGGGACAGTGCTCGAGAGGGACGGCCAGAACGGTCAAAAACAGACCTTCAAAAATGGGTTAGAGTCTGACAAAACCGGAAAATGTGGCTTAAAGTGACAGAGATACAGTCCAAAGGCTTCATTTATTAAGATATAATCCTAAAAGTGGACGTAAAAATGATTTCCTATAGGCTCTTAATACTCCAAAAAATTTAACGTAATTTAACAAGAAATATAACTTAAATAATAGGCTAATACTATATTCATACTCAACAAAACTAAACTTAACTAAAAGGCTTTTAATACCATAATCATATCAAACAAAATGAAACTTAAACAATAGGTTATTAATATTATAAATCATATTCAACTACAATAAACCTAAATAACAACAAAAAAAGTAAATAATAGGGTATTAATAATATAGTCATACTCAACAAAACTAAAACAATAGACTATTTATACTATAATAATACTAAAACAAACTTAAATAGGCATTTAATGCTAAAAAACAATTAAACAGTAACTAATCTGTTCTAAAATGTGTAAAGCAGAGACTTTTTAAATGTAGTAAAATGTGGGAAAACGCTACTTAAGTGCAGTAACAAAATAATTGTCTTCACTAAAGAGAAGAACTCTTCTCTTTAGTGCAGTTTATACCTTTAGATCTTGCTTTATTCCTAATCTTCTTTGTTGACTCTTTTCAGGTGCTGAAAAAGTGGTTAGCAATCCTCTGTATATATCTTAATTCTCTGTGAATGTTATTATGATTGCTGACAACAACTTGTCTCTAAAAAGGGTCACATGACCTGTGTTTCCACACAGAACCGGTATTTCTGCAATCGTGATATTGATCAGCGTGCATACTAACTTTAAACGCTCAAGTACAGAACGTACGCAAAGATTTTGGATGTTAAAAGTATTTGGGTTCACAAGTTCCCACAGTTATATTTAACGGATCATTAAACACCAGACAGAAATCTCATTCGGACTGACCTCAGACAGTTTCCAAGGTGTCAACATGAAGGTTTTTACCCTAATTTATTTGTTGATTAGTCTGATTATTAAGTTGTGTGCAAACGCGTGTGTGTGGGTGTGTGAGTGTGTGTGTGTGTGTGTGGGGGTGTTACCTGACCAGGTGTTTGATCAGCAGCTCCAGCATGTCACGGTTTCGATCTGGCAGTTTGTACACCAGAGAGTGCACCGCCCCCAACCGATAATCCAGATTCTCTGATTCTACAGCACACACACACACGTACACATGTACACACGTACACAGCTTTACAGCTCCAGGTTCGTTAAGGCAAGCCGTTATGGTGTCACCTACAACACCTGAGTGCTTGTGTGTGTGTACGCATGTGTGTGTGTGTGTACGTGTGTGTGTGTGTGTACACGTGTGTGTGTGTGTGTGTATACAGGCTAATAATATTATAATAATACTCAACAAAAATAAAACAATAGGCTATTTATACAATATTAATACTCAACAAAACTAAACTTAAATAATAGGCTCTTAATACTCAAATAAATTACATGTAATTTTAACAAGCTATTCATATTATAATCATGCTCAGAAATATAACTTAAATAATAGGCTAATAACACTATATTCATACTAAACAAAACTAAAATAATAGGCTGTTAGTACTAAAATAATACTCAACAAAGTCTAACTTATATAACAGGCTAATAATACTATAATCATACGCATCAACAGTGACATTATAAGCTGTTAATACTGTAATCATACTCAACAAAACTAAATGTAAATATTAGGGAATTAATACTTAAAATATTTTTAAATTAGACTATAATTAGACTATAATCAAACACAACAAAACTATTCATACTATATTCATATTAAACAAAACTAAAATAATAGACTGTTAGTACTATAATCCTACTCAACAAAGTATAACTTGTATAACAGGCTAATAATACTATAATTATACTCAACAAAGAACTTTGGCCTTAAAGGCTACACAGCCGCAAAAGACATAAAAAATGTTTTTGAGTCTTCTGATATGCAGTAAAACTGACTATTCTCCGCCTAATGTTTCTCCGACAGGAGAACCAGCATTTTCCCCATTTCCAGTTTAAGGCGGTTCGGGAAGGGGGTTAGAAGATTGTTAACGGAACCGCCTTTCTTGTGTTTTCCACCAAATTAGTGTATTTTTCTCACCCTCGAAGATATTTCCATACAATTATGTGCTAAGTACGTGACAGAAAGTAATGTTGTGGTCTGTCATTTTCTTCCATCATGGTCACACCAGATGGGTTTCAAAACAAGGTTGTGGTGCTTGGTACGGCGTTTTTTAACAAGCTAATAAAAAAATTCTAAACTAACAAAGAAGAAAACAACATTGAAATTTTTACACTTAAAACCAGAAAGCGTGCAGTAAATGGCAAATTTGCGTATTTAGTATAATATAACCACTGAATATCATGTAGAGATGATTACAGCGTTATATTATACCACATACACACACTGCATACACACACACACACACGCATTGCATACGCACACACATACACACACTGCATACACACACACTGCATACACACACACACACACACTGCATACACACACACTGCATACACACACACACACACACTGCATACACACACTGCATACACACAAGCGAAAAAACACAGTGAAAGAGGAAAGTGTAATCGTGTGGAACGATCTAATAAGGGTGTGTGTGTGTGTGCGTGTATATGAGTGTGAGTCTCATGTACAGTGAAATGCATCTCTCTCTATTTATGTCTCTCTCTCTGTCTCTATCCCTCTAAAATTAAAACACACAAACACACACACACACACATTAAAATATGTACTGTATTCTAAGCTGCTGTGGAATGTTGGAATCCTTCCCTATGTGTGTGTGTGTGTAAGTGTGTGCGTGTGTGTGTGTAGGTGTGTGTGTGTGTGTGTGTGTGTGTGTGTAGGTGTGTGTGTGTGTGTGTGTGTGTGTGTGGTCATACTTGCTGCACTGATAAGATCCCTGTGAAGGCTGTAGGTCATAAGTGGTTCACTCAGGCTCCTGTGGGAATACACACGCACGCACACAATTACAATGGACAAACAAGGTTAGCTGTGATTGCATTTGTGCATGTTAATCTGTGTGTGTGTATGTGTGTGTGCGTATGTGCATGTGTATATGTGTGTATTTGTGTATTTGTGTCTGTGTGTATGTGTGTGTCTCACCGCAGATAGAACTTCATGGCACTGGTGATGGTTTTGATGTCCCACTCACTGTTGTTTAAATCCACATCACCGGGACATTTAGAGTCTGTGCACAAACACACGCACATGCGCACGCACACAAAGAAAGCAACAATGTATTAAATAGTCAGAGCAAAGAATTACACTAACCAATCAGAGGCCAATACTACACTATATTAACCAATCAATTAACCAATCAGAGGCCAATACTACACTGTATTAACCAATCAGAGGCCAATACTACACGATATTAACCAATCAGAGGCCAATACTACACTATTAACCAATCGGAGGCCAATACTACACTATATTAACCAATCAGAGGCCAATACTACACTATTAACCAATCAGTGGCCAATACTACACTATATTAACCAATTAGTAGCCAATACTACACTATATTAACCAATCAGAGGCCAATACTACACTATTAACCAATCAGTGGCCAATACTACACTATA
>JAOUQW010031444.1:0-21128 GCA_028565825.1 Olivaichthys viedmensis | reverse complement strand
ATAAAAGCCTTTGACACTTATGAAATGCTTGTAATTATACTTCAGTATACCATAGTAACATCTGACAAAGAGATCTACAAACACTGAAGCAGCAAACTTTGTGAAAATTTATATTTGTGTCATTCTCAAAACTTTTGGCCACGACTGTAAAACCCATTTCAAATGACAAAACGTTAACGACTGCAAATAAATGTGCATCTCCATAGAAAGGAAAAAAGCAGCTTGGTCCCAAGAGTAGTAATGATTCCTAATTAAATTAACTATAATCGTAACCATAAACAGCTAATCAAGTAGTTGTTAGCTATGATTGTTATCGAGCAATACGGTCAATATGTCAGTCCGGAGTACAAGACACGCTCGCCTAAATTCTGTCTGCTTAGAGAAAAGTCAATACACTTTGATGTGCAGGTCACATTAATGTAGTGCAGCGATATAGTAAAACCATAAACGAGGCAGCCCCGAGCCCATAGAAGGTAAATAAAAACAAGAGCATCAAAATGATTCAAAAACATTTCGCCAACACTAGAGTCTGAAAGAGATGATGGCAAAATCAATCATCGCTCAGCCTCAGTTTGAGAGAAAACCGCAATAAACACGAGGAGTGGATCGTAATTACTGAGGCCGAGGATGGAAAACCGCTGAATTATGAAGAGACGGAATCCACAAGTCTTTGAGAGATTATACCACAAAAAAGGAGGAAAGATAACAGAACGTTAAATCATGGACGAAAATAAATGTTCCTACATCGACGACTCATTTTGGCTTCGTCTCTTCACGTGCAGCTACCATAAGAGTAGGATTAATTATGCTTACATTTACAGAGTTTGGATTGGGTTCGATGTAAATAAATAAAGACGACAAAAATGTTTTTAAAAGATTGCGTTCCATCATACGGAGGAGGGTACACACGTCGCCCGTGTAAGAACGCTCGGCATGGTATTATCTGCTTGCCACAGCTTTAGCCTGAGCATTAACTAGGGCTGTCCACTTGCTTTAAAAATTCATTTGAATTTCCATTACTTAAAATATTAAGTATTCGTATGCATTCGAATATTAATGAGCCTGTAACTCCATACCGCTGCAGACGGAGCGTGCATTAGCAACAGTGCTACACTCTAAACCTCAGAAGATGAAAATGATCATCATTTTATTACAAATTTTAATTCCTTTTTATTATTTCTTTCCCCAAAGTAAATCTTCGTGCAGGAATATCAATATTTAAACTCTCGAATCCCAAATGACTTCCTATTCACTCCATAAACTCTTTACATACAACAGAACATTCTGGAATTCCTGAAAGAAATAATCTAAATACAATTTATAATTAAACTAATGCAGCCCGTTGCTACCCGCCTCTGTTCGTTTTCTAGTGGAGGCTCCGGCACGTTTAAAAAAAAAAAAAAAGGCTTTTAAGTAGCGTCGATAAACACGAAATGGTTTAATTTTCTTAACATGCAGACACATCATTTTAAAATCATTCGTGTTGTATTTTTTCGTCAGTTGATTGGTGCATGACTGATAAATTTGATTCGTTTGCACGCATGCTGAGATGCAGAAACTGATGCTCGCGCTCTAATTAATCTGATTGTTGGGATATTCTCCAGATGTCTTGACAGGGTTTCATGGAATTCGATAGCGCCTTTAATTTCATGTCGGATCTGAAGTGAACTGTTTAAAGTGACCACCCGAGTAATCTGATAACTGCCTGAATCTGTTCATGGTTGGATTGTTAGTGTGCACGTAGACGCACCAATTGTTTGGTAGCGCGCACGCTCACACTTCTCACACACATCCCAGCACACACACTCAGGAGTCACTCAGGATCCCCCCGCTGGTTAACAGCACAAATCTTGGGCTTTTAAAAATAACTCTCGCATAAGCAAGCTAGTGACTTACACTTCCCCATGTACTTCTGCAACAGTAAACCAGATACCAAACTAGATACATCAATACCGTGTCTTCCCAACACACATCTTCTCCTTAGACCTTTATAAAATATCTAGACACTCGTAACGGTCATGCTTTCACGTTGTGATTCTCACCATATATTTTATACAGAGCAATATATATTAATATAGCAATATTATATAAATAGCGATTTTTGTAGCTTCGGTAAGTGTAATTGGCGCAACGCCAACATTACAGCCGAATGCACAAGACTTCGGACACTTTTGTCCTCAGGAAACCCCGAGAGCGTTAGTCACACAGATGTGCTAGCATAATAAACACCACATACCAGGCCACTGAGCTAACAGGCCCATTTGGGTGGCGAGTCCTTCCATAATTACAGGTCTGTGGCACACACACACACACACACACACACACAAGCTAAACGCAAGACTTGCATTTCGTTGTCTGCGTAATGTCGAAATCAAAAGCGGCCAAAATTCCTGTCAGGAGCAAAATACGATAACATGGTGTTTCAGGGTTTATTACGGCACACACACAAGACGATGCTTTAATAACTCAAGCGCTTTATGAACGCCCTTAATCCGAACCGGTTGAGCATGTAAATTCATCAGGGAGGAACACCAGGAAGCAAGATCTTGGACAAGTGTTCGGCGATACCAGCAGTTTCATGTAAGTGAGTGAGTGAGTGAGTGATTGATTGATTGATTGATAGGCAAAGTCTCGAAGTGGCCTCACAACACACCATGATCAGAAAATGTAAAACAGCTATACCATTCACATTACGCTGCTCGTAGCATGGAACAGAGATGAGCTCAAGCAGCCTGAGAAACTGCAGGATGGACTCATGATGGTCTTACCCGTTTGGGTCCACTAAAGATCCTTCTGCTGCTCTCCTTGGTTTTCTCCTGAGATTTGACCTGAGGCCTCTTCGGCGCCTCAGACGCGGTGCGAGAGTTCACCTCGGGCATCTCTGGAGGATCTGAGCACACTATAAACACAAACGCTCCGGGTAAATAAACATGCTGCACTCTAAAGAAAAGGGCCAATTTACTTTTTACTTCCGTTCGGCTCTCAAGACTCCAAAAGTAAAGTGAACTAAGGGTTCCTACAGATCATACATCATGCTGAGCAAAGGGGACCAGACAGAAAGATAACGGACACAATCTGCAGAAGGACGACACACACACAAAGCCCCAAGCAGCAGAATGTTAGACCCTCTTTCTCCCCCCCACTATGATGATGTACTGGTATGACGGCTTACTGCGATAAGGACAATAGCTGTGTATTGAGATATGGCGTATAAACAGTGATGTTACAAAAATAACTTATTTCTAGATGCAGCAGAAACTCAAAAATGCTACAGGATTTATAGGTAGCAGAAATGTAACCAGGGAGAAATCAGAGCGAAGTGGTAGATCTTCCACTGTCGGCTAAGAGCAGTCCTTTTAATAAGTCCATAAACAGTCTTAAGTTTCCCCTAACCAAAATATAAAAGCCTTGCACGGCCACGGCAGTGCGTCATCCTCTTTTGAGCACATGGTGTGTGTGTGTGTGTGTGTGTGTGCAGAGCTCATACTGACCTCGCTTGAGGCCAAGTTTCTGACCTGTGCTACTGCTCTCCTGAGATGCTTTGGGTCGAGAAACGTCGATGCTAGTCTCTCCAGAAAATTCCACTGGCGTCTCGGCAACGGCCATCCTCCTGGTCTTCCTCCGCTCGTGCTCGTGCTCGTGCTCGTCCTCGTCCTCGTCGCTGTCGCTCTCGCTCAGCTCGTCGAAACCAAAGTACTTGATCTTGTAGTTGGAGCTGCCCGCAGAGGCCGGGTCTCCCTCTTCGAAGAGAGGATCGCCGTCGTCGAAGCCGAAGAGATCCAGCTTGCTCTCCTTTTTGGACTTGCTCTGGGTGGTCCTGGATCTGATCACACCAAGTAAAACAAACAAACAAACAAACAAAGCCTTAACATCTCAAACAGGTCTCTACTCTTGACTGAGGGGGTTTCAGTGCCTCCATCTGTCCAAACACTCGTGTGCAAATATTCTGAAGAGGACCCGCAGTAAACCATCTGATCAGGAATCAATGCTGAGCAAACGAGAATGTACCTGATGTTCCAGAGGGGAAGAAAACATGCAGTACGTGGAATCTAGTGGTTCTACACCCCCCCCCCACACAATAACGATCTGCATGGTTTAGGTGGCATTACTGCAGCAACACCTGGCTTTGAAACAAGAACCATCAAACAAAAGCTTCAGTTTTATCAAGCTGGGGTTGACCATGACGGAGTGAGGTCATCGAGTCCGTCCTATCTGTTTTTAAAGCCCCTGCACAACACCAACCTTGTCTTGCATCACAATCAGTCACCAAAGCGTGCAATGACCCCGAGTGCACCGAGCCAATTGTGGCTGCGTTAGCATCACGGTTTTGAACTGGTCAAACCGAGCTGTAAAATAAACACAGACCCTAAAAGATTGAGGCTGGTTTGTGTGTCATTACCTGACAGGCTTGGTCTCCGTCTCGGCTTTCTTCCTCAGCCTTCCAGCTTCTCCGGGATCAGCTGTCGGTGCACTCTGTGTGTATTCCTCAATTCCCCGATCGATGGAGTCCTGAATGGTGACGTTGCAGGCAGACATGCTGGAAGGGTGCAGGACCGTGTAGTCCCTAGTCCTGCCTCGGCCCTTGCCCTCACTCTCCCCGCTGCTGGTCTTCGATTGTGTTGGATCCTTGCTGTTGGACATGCTTCCAAAGTTGGATGGCTTGTTTTTGTTGGGTCTGCAGTACGTCCTACAGTTGGAGGTCCTGAGCAGTGACTGCGAGTGGTCTTCCGATTCTGAAGGCTCCACTGGGAGATCAGAGTCTCCCTGGCCAACCTCATCAATGCGGGTCTCAGGAGGGGGTTTGGTCTGGATGCTGCTGCCAAAGGTCCACGTGCTGGATGGAGGGTCTCTGGAGGCTGAGAGTGGGGACGTGGAGAGAGACCCCAGTCCAACAATAGCGCCCCAGGCATCAAACGAATCCTTGTCTTCGGATTTTTCTGACTTTAGAGTGGTGGTCTGGGCCAATGGTCTCCGGTCGCTCTCTGAGGCGTTTTTGTACCACGAGTAGCTATGGCGTTCCATGTCCTCGTTGGACCAGCTGTGGGTCTTGCCTGACGGAAAGAGGTAGGGAGAGAAAAACGATTCATTTGTGGATGAATGAGAAAAGTCAGATGATTTTTACAGAGCTGGCCGATATTTAACGCCATTTCTGAATGCGCAGACACTTTCTCTCTCCAACCGCCAGCAACCAATCAGAGCAAACCTAGAGGCTTATGATTGGTTAAGTGCGTCAACCAATCATTGATTTAAACTTAAATAAGTAGCATGTGGTCAGATCGAACACTTTTCTTAGAAGCTAACTAAAAGTGGTTAGATATACTGTAAACTGAACCCCTGTCTGTTTTATAACCTCTATTATTATTATTATGATGATGTTTAATTTAACGTGTAAGGGCTCGCCAAGCCAAATTCCTCTTGTGTGAAAACCCAACTCTCCTCACACAATTGTGGAGATATTTTTGGTAAAATATTTAAAATCACCCAGCTCTAATTGTGCTATAGATCCTATAAACACACTCAGTATTGCCATCATGAAGTTATAAATACAGATGCATTTGGGGGAGGCTGCCTAAATATAATAATAATAATAATATTATTATTATTATTATTATTATTATGTACAGCAACTGGATTTAAATCCAGCAAACTAGAAATGCATTCTGCACAAATCTAAATTAACGTGGTTAAAAGATTATCAGGATACAATCCAGATACAAGACGCACAAAACGACCAGGTATAAACAGGAGCCCAGTACCGGATCAGTGCACCCCAACTAAAAACTTCTATTCTGATCACTGTTATTACACTAGCCAGTCAAAACATGTCATCACTGCTTGCTCACAGCCTTGCCCGACGAAAACAGATAAATCTTCTTAGTCGCAACTGCTAATCTTTCCAACTTGGAGGAAAAAAAAAAAAGCTGAATATCACACCTCAGGAGGTCAAAGCTCAAGTCTAACCATCCCCACTAAAAACCCAAAACAACAATTACCATCTCAGCAGTCAAAACAAAGTGGTGCTGGATGGGCGGTTTGACTCGCAGTGACTACAGCCTATCAGCCCATCGTTCGCGAGTGTTGAGGTCTAGAAGCAAGTTTTTTTTTTTTTTTATCACAAAATTATATCATGATTTCTCAAAACTCTCCTAAGTAATACTTTCTGCATGCTCAGCAAATCAGATGGCGATCGTGTTAATAGCAACCTCAAAAAACCCAGAAAGCTTTTCTAGACGCTTGTGCTGCATCACTGAGCTCACACGTTTCTGCAAAAAAAAAAAAAAAAACTTCCATCTGTTCACAATGGGAAACGCAGAAAAACGGCGAGCTTTCTTCATCCGTGTCTCTTTTTCTTCCTCCCCTTCATAATCCCAATAAGTCTGCACACACATCCCGGTTCTTCTACATACATAATCATGCCGTGATTAAATTTAACGGTAGTCCACATGACGCGATTGCCAAACATAGGCGCAGTTCCTCCGGAGAAACCAGGGGCGCGCTGAAATTATGTAACCGTCGGGCAGTTTGTATCACTTCTGTCATTTTACATAATGGTCACCGTCCCTGCAGTGCGGTGGGAGCGCAGAACAGGAGCAGGCCTTTTTCTCTAGTGTACATCAAGCTGATGAATATCAAGTTACAGGTTTAAAAAACAAAAAAAACCCGCAATCAATAAAAATGAAATCACAACGGTCTCATTTCCTCACAGAAATCTATAAATCAGTCTCGTGCAGTCGAGAAACAAAGCCTGAAGATGCTTAAAACTGAACAGAGCAGTGAATTCAGCATCACGGTTGGAGACTTCATTTTGAGATTAGACACCGTTTCTCGCCGAAGTGTGCCTTAATCACTACGAAGTAATAAAAACGTCTCATGAATATTTCAGAGAGATTTTCAGCAAAGATGTTTGACTAATATCTTGTAATTAGTGTCAGCCCCTTATATTAAGTGTGAAAGTTAATAGAACAGCGCGAGAAATACGGTTACCATCGAAATCTGAAGTGAGACAGGTTTGCCCGACTGGCCTTTAAATACTCTTCTTATATTAACATCACTTCTTTCTGTGGCCGTGTTCTGAAATCGTGCTCCGGCTAATTGACGACTCAATCGGCCAGATAATTATCTCGGACCCTGGAGGGGGACCCGACTTAAACAGCAGTTACGGAGCAAAAGTGTAAAATAAGGCCATGAAAAATCAATTTCTAGGTCCACTGAGCGTCAGACGTCGAGTGTCCGGCCTATTTAAACCATCAGCTCGAAAGCAGAGAGGCTTAAAGTTACCTGAACGGAATCGGGCAATAAACTGGGTTACATCTCATTCCTCAGGAATTACCACGATACAAAATGTCTGAACATTGATCTTGTTTTAAAGAGCAACACCAGTGAAATCATCTGAAACTCCTTCATCCATCATGATCCAGTGCGAGTAGAGACAAAAGTAATGTTTCTTTACGAGTGCATCTTCTTAAAACAAAGCTGTGGGACACGCACATAGCTCAACCACTATAAACTATGTGGTGCTCTGTTGGCCTGCATGTGGTATAGGGTAGAAAAATGTTCCACGAAGGAAACGGAATCGATGCTACACCAAATTTGTGTGGTTACATTCCCAAAAGCAGACCCACGGCTGTTTCTGAACAGTAAAAATAAAAGAAATAACAGAAATAAAAAAAGGCCATGATTTTGAGGGATGGGGCATCCTAATTTCCCCAGACCTGTGCACAGCTGTCAAGTGCCTCCGGATATTCTCCGCTTTACAGGCGCTTTATTTTCCAAACACCCTGACAGTTACTAAATGTGTCAAAATGACTGACCATTTTTCAGGCAGAAAATTAGTTTTTTTTTTTTTAAAGAAGGAGTTTGACAAAGAGCGCAGTGACAACGGAAATGCAGGTCGCTCGAGTTGCTCTTGCAAACTTCTCATTAACTTTCTAAGAATATCCAAGACCGCGAACGCACAAATCCGGTTCTTTCCGAGCATAAAGGAGATTTTGTTCGTGCAAGCTCTTGTCGGACGTGCGGGCGGCTGAATGCGCAGTGATGCAGCACTGAGAAAAGCTGAAAGACTCGAGACCAAGTGCTAGGGTGGGCTAGTCGGCAACAAAAGACCATTTCAAACTTGAGTGAGTGAGATCCTA
Source organism: Olivaichthys viedmensis (assembly GCA_028565825.1). NCBI lineage: Eukaryota > Metazoa > Chordata > Actinopteri > Siluriformes > Diplomystidae > Olivaichthys > Olivaichthys viedmensis. Next base: position 12,993 of record JAOUQW010031444.1, on the reverse strand, counting down.
AGTAAACGCAGAAACACAAATATAAATACAAATAAGGGATACAAAGAGAACCCAACATCCGAGATATTGTCTTAAGAGGTACGTCTTCAGATCTTAGCTGTAGGAACGGAGACGCGAGGTCACGCAGAGTACAGGGCGAAGCTCGTTCCATCACCAAGGAGCCAGGACACCTGAAGATGCAGGGAATGTAGATAATGTGGTGCAGAGCCTTCTGAGGCCTGGAATGTGAGGACAAGAATTTTCAATTTGATTCTCGCTGCATCAGGAAGCCAGTAGAGAGATCTCAGTAGGGGAGTCGCATGACAGAACTTCAGGAGGTCATAAACCAGGAGAACAGAGGAATTTTCTCATGCTATGTAAAGGAGATATCGCATATGAGGATAGATCTGCGAAGAGACTTGCAGCAGTCGAGAGCTTGCAGTCAGATAAAAAAAATAAAAAAAGAGGAGGCAGGAGTTGTAGTAAAAGCCGGAGATTAACAGCAAATTTGAAAACAAAAGTCTCCGTTACTACATGATAAAGTGCTTCAGTTCTCTTAAACACATGACTATTAATTAGATACCTGCTACTATGCTAGCATGAATTCGTTTTGATTCGGGTTAAAGAGCTAGCTTTCTATTTATCATCTATCCAGCTAGATACCAATGTTTTAACAGCACCAGTACAGCTAATGTCCGCTTTGCTCGCTTTGTTCAGACTGGTCGCCTCACCGAACCAATCATCTGTGAGAACATATTCCAATAACTAACTAATGCTAACTTTATCGAGCTACTTGCTACATGAGACCAGGCGCAAAAGCTCACGCTGCCCATGTTGTGTGATTCACCCGCGCAATAGAAATGAGCTGCTGGAGTTTTATCCAGGGGAACCATCAGGTTTTGCTCTGTCGTCGCTAATGAATACTGAAGGCTCATCAAAAACACCTGGTGCCGAGAGTCGGAGCCGGCTGTCACTCGCAAACCTGTGTGGCGCTGCCAAACATGCCACTTCCTGTCAGGGAAATGTCACCGAGTGCTCTAGGACAAGCCTGACGCTCCCGGAGGTCAGCGTGTTTGGACCTGATCTACAAGGGCCACCTGTCACTCTCTCCTAGAAGTCCTGTCAGGTAAAGAAAATTGAGACAGTGTTCCATGTCGGGCTGGGAGTGCTGGGGTATACTGTAATAAGCCAGTCTGAAATCTGACATCTACATCAGTGATAATGCAGTGGTATATGGCATCTGATGGCATCCCCCCTTCGCAAGCAGAAACCATGACAATAGAAACTGATTTTAGGCAGCACGGTTATCACGGCGTACATTTTTCCGACTGTTCCGCAAAAATACAAAGATCCAACGAAGGCATGTGGCAAAAGTCGTCTGATATTCAGCTCATACGATATCATATCAACGTACACTTTAAATTACCGTCATTACCGTTCCAGTTATCAAAACGAGTGAGCGGTCACGCGGAAACAAACGTTACACAGCGGGCTAAAAGCAATGGCGTACGACGACACCGAGTCATGGCCAAGATTGTCGTCGGGGTTCGTTTAAAACGAGGCGTAGGTTTTGGTATAAATGGAGTCGTTTTATAATAAATACACTATTGTTTTTAATGTAAGCTGGAATAAAGGCGAGGGAGATTTTAATGGGGAAGAAATTCACATTTCTGAATTTTAATGTTCAACACGTAAGAAGAATGCTGGTGTGCTATTAAAGTCTATTCGACCAAATGTTGTGCCGTGCAGTCACCCTGCATTCACAGTAGAATTCGACAAGTCACCCCGGGTGCGTCTCTCCTGCGTGTGCGTCTCTCCCACTGCTGTAGTCGCTTGTAGGCATGCAATGTGCAACTTTTTGATGTTTCAACAAGAAACGGCAGTAGCTAGAGATGGGCTGATCATCATTCTGTGAGGCCGATTGTTCTTAAGCACGATACCGCCATGAAAATATGCCTTAAACAGCCTATATTTATATTTTTTTTATATTATTCTCAGACAAAAGTAGCATCAAGTTCAACGATTGTTGCAGTGAACTCACAGGTAGACATGCTGCAAAAAGACAAGATAAAACGAGAACATTTCAAATTAAACAAGCGTTAAATTTGAACGTAGACCTGTAGAACCATAAGCACCGTGCGGAACCGAAGCAAACGGGCGTTGGTTGATAACAGCAGGATTACCGAGCGCGTGCGTCAGTGACGTGTTCAACATCAATGCCAGACTTTTTCATTTCCCCCTCTTCATGAAAAGGAACATGTTATCAGTAATTCAGCGCGGCGCGCTCCTTGGGACGGTCGTCTCTAAAAGGTAGATGAGCACTTAGTGCGATCGCACCGTCGCTTCCCCGGCCCTCTGCGTTTTCCTAGAAAATTTGAAACTTGGCTCACGTGTTCCGGGTCATCGACCGGCTCGCCGTATCGGCCAGATTATAGAAATATCGGCCGGTCGCCCGTCACACATTTAGGCCAAGAATCGTCCGATTCCGATCTACAGCCGATCGATCGTCCCATCCCTAGTAGCAGCCAAGATGTTTACGCTACGGCATGATTTATTCACGTTCAGAATAGTTCCTTTTTCTGCTGTTTTAAACAACTCTTTTTACGAATGTTCAGTATCAAGCACTGACGATCACATTTTCAATATTACCAAGCTAGCTACATGTTTGGAGGGTAAACATATCATGACTTGTGGACTCCGTTATCGGGCCTGGTGGGTAAACTTGTATAAACACTGACGTCAGGCACGCAATCTGGATCCAAAAAGAAAGCTTGACCACCGCGTTGAATGGTTTATGCACTGACAGGGCACCAAAGCACACAGCGCTGAGTTCGCTCGCCCATTCGTCAGCGTTAACTCAGCTTTCCATTTCAACTGACCGCTCAGGAAAATGAGAGGAAACAACATTTACTGTAAAGAAATAAAATAGTTTTTCAAGGTCTTTACTTTACAGATCTATAGGACACCTTCTATCATTTATTAACTTCGAAGGACATAAATTTATTTCAATAATAATAATAATAATAAGTCATTGTTTGATGTTGTCATCAACTGGATAGTGGGAAATAAATTTAAATCACACCGAGTTCATGCCGTTCAGCCCTATCGCTTATACACAAGTCATTTCACGGTTTCTGGATTGTATCCTTTTAAGTTATTACTTGCTAAGCCAGATCTGCTTCCAATTGTTGCGTCACACGTAATGAAAATCGTCTAACAATACTTGACAAGCAACTTCCTGTGTTGCTCCTTGTGTCCGGTTGTTCCATGCCGGTTGATGGTTGGCTCGTTGAAAAATGACATTTGGCATAACGTTTTAAACTTCCTTTAAAACAAAGAGGTACTTTGGTGGTCGAGCTTTAGAAGCATGCGGCTGTTCAGACTGTTAAATACAGTGGAGACTTGTGCGATAATAAGAAAATCTGTTTCATTTTTACATCTATGATGCCCGATTTCCATGATTACTCTCGGGCAGATTGGGAGGTAATGGACCTTGTGCATCATGACGCAGCATATTGGGAGGGGGTGTGGTTATGACGCAGCGTATTGGGAGGGGGTGTGGTTATGACGCAACGTATTGGGAGGGGGTGTGGTTATGACGCAACGTATTGGGAGGGGGTGTGGTTATGACGCAGCGTATTGGGAGGGGGTGTGGTTATGACGCAGCGTATTGGGGGTGTGGTTATGACGCACCGTATTGGGAGGGGGTGTGGCTATGACGCACCGTATTGGGAGGGGGTGTGGTTATGACGTAGTCAGTTTATGTAGCTACCCATTCTGTTCTGTGCATTGACGGTATTGTGGTACACTTGGCACTGTGAAAAAAAATATCGCCTAGCTCGGCAGCCTCCTCTCGAACATAACCCAATTATATTTTGAAGTGCCCATGATGACACTGAGCGCATTGAATATCGCACAACCGATTCCTGACGCACTACTCCAGGAGGCTTGTCCTACAGTGCATGTGCGTGTGTGAAACGCATGCCGTCTTACCTGCTGTGGAGGAGCTGCTGAAGAACTTCCCTGCGTCCTCTGGTACCCGAACGGCACTCTTATCACCACTGAGGGTGGATGAAGGCCGATTAGGTGGCCGGCTAGGCGCCACTGCCTCCACGCTGACCGGCTGGTTCACTCTGGTGTTAGGCTCCAGGGTCAGGCCGGCTTCGACAGAACCCAGCTTGGCCGGGGACGACTTGGACAAGTTGCGAGAGGAGACGGGCTTCGACTCGTCGTCGCTGTCGAAGCCGAACGGGTCCTCGGAGTCGTCGTCCGCCGCCGCCATCTTGGGCTTCTTGGTCCGAACCGGCTGATCGGCTTTCGTGCCCGGTCTTTTAGAGCCCAGCTGGGCTTTGTATGTGGTCTCACCCCATTTGGTGCTGAGCGTGGCACGCTTGTTAGAAAGGACCTCGTCGAACTTGGACGTCCCGTCGCCCGCCTTGCGGCTGTAGGTTTTCACGATTCGAGACGTCATTGTGGCGACCGTTTCATATTCTCTGCAGAGAGAGGAGGGGGGAAAAACACATACATATGACCAAACCGTCCAGGAACGTTTACTGCTCAGCTGCTTGCATCATTACAGCCAAACTGGGGAACATTAATTCACCAGAAGGGGGAACACACACACACACACACACACACACACACACAGAGTATCCGTGTCAGCGTCCTGATGCGTTAACTAGCCGACGTACGAGGCGAAAACTCAGAGAGACATACGTGTCGAATTTGACAAAAACAAACGGCAGCAATGTTAAGACAACGAATAACATCTCGCGAGAAAACGGCGCTAGCTAGCAAGCTAAGCGCAATCCTTGACGTCGCGCGAGGTCTAACGCGAGACAAAAACTAAAAAGTTACAACATTATAAAGCAGTTATCCTCGCGCAGGCCGAACTTAGCCTTAGCATTAGCTAGCTACCAGCAATCGGGCAACTCCTGCTAGCCTGTGTATTAGCCGCTAGCAAGCTAGGCGTTTCGGATACTCTGTAGCTGGCTGTGGTTAGCTTCCTATTGAAAAACAAGAACACCAGGAAACGTCCCACTACCGAGTAGCGAGCCCTGACCGAGTAACACTCGACTCGCTGTAGGGGTGATCAGCACTAGTGCTAGTGCTGGCTAGCTTTGTTTGGCTAGCTCATGCGTGCCGCGACCCGAGCGAAGCACGGTCAGGTAGCAGACACCCGGCTCCAGACACCCGGCTCCAGACACCCGGCTCCAGACACCCGGCTGAACCGCGCGGTGCTCACCTGGCCGCAGAGAATTTCACCACCGCGCACAAACAAAACAAACATCAAAACAAACAAAACAAAAACAGACGAGCTTGCTAGCGGCTAACACGCTAAGCTAGCTAGTGCGTGAAGTTAGCTGACGATACGTGAACTTTCGCCTGCGGGCTACGTTACAAACTCCACAAGACGACACTCTAGCGCCAATATATATATATATATAAATTAATATAAATATATATAAATATATATATATATAACACCGTATCCCGCACTGACTGTGGGGAGCTAACGCGGTTAGCCGCCTAGCTAAGTCTCCGAGGTTGTCGCGCGCTCGCGCTACGTCCACCCAACTGTCATTCCCGCGCCGGGCCTCCGGAGCCACGGCTCGGCCGCACAATATCAACACGACACGGACTGTTCGGCCACCGACGCCTGGCGCGAGCGTCCCGCGCAAACCGGCGGCTTCAGCGGCGGGCACTTGAGACGTACTGCTCGAGTTCTTCACGTCCGTCGCTCGGTCGCTCGTGTCGCTTCTTCACCACCGACGGCCTCCATTCGAGTTCCTCCCTCCCTCCCGTCACCGCGCGCTGCCGTCCGCTCTCGGCCAATCAGCGGCCGCGCATCAGGACGCCGGCGCTACGATTGGCTGGATGGCGTGTCAGTTCGAGCTCGGCCTGCGACGTGCGCGCGCACTGGGAAGTGTAGTCCGCACGGAGGCGATCAACGTGTCGAACTACAACGGCCATATATATTAATATAATATCATATATATATATATATATTCTCCAATAACCAGCCCATTATTGGTACCGGAAGTGTTCCCTGGATTAGCTGCTGTCCTGAAAGGATGCATTTTTAAATTCGGTTGAATGTTGACGTGTCGAAAATATAAAGCTGCAAGACCTTTATTTTTTTTTTTATGTAGTCCTTTTTGTTGTTGTTGTTGTTGTTGTTAACTACATATCCCGAAGAGCAGCGCGAGAATCTTTTGGCCCTATCACACAGCGCGCTCTCATCCGGGCATTTTGTTTGCGGTGTTTCTGGGGCTTGTAGTCTTTTAGGTGCGCTACAATGAGCGCGTGGAGAACACCGCGACGCGAAAACGCTGCGTGAAACCGTCAGAAGAGACACGCGTGTGATCAGTGCGGGATGCGGGAAGTCCCGCACAGCCCTAAACCACGAGCCGTGTCTTTAAAGCGAGGTACTAAAGAGGCCCACGGCAGAATGAACGCCGAGTCACTTCCGACATCAGCGGAGGAGCGCTGTTACCATGGCGACCCGAGCCCGAGTAAACAAATCACGAGTTCGGATTATTTCCGTTTATAAATTACTCGCCGGGTCTGTGTTGTAATCGCGATACTCTGCGATATCGATATATCGTTTGTGAATCGTCGTCGCGATACTCTGCGATATCGATATATCGTTTGTGAATCGTCATCGTCGCGATACTCTGCGATATCGATATATCGTTTGCGAATCGTCGTTGCGATACTCCGCGATATCGATATATGTATGGTGTTGGGTTTACATTGTGCAAGCCTACTATCAGCTCTCCATTACTGCTTGTTTGTAAGTGCAGATGTTTGCTGGGCGGCTGCGCAGGCAGGCTGGACACACAAACCGCTGGCAGTTAGCGCCGCCTCCCCCAGCCGATCTACTCGGTCAGGCCCAGGTACAGAGAGCGGCGAGGCCGGGCAGCTGCATCCACACGCCCCACAGAGTCGCAAAGTCGGGTGAGAGCCCTCATCAGCCCAGTGTGGGTGTTTGTGAACGATTTACAGTCAGTTTCAGAATTATTGGCACCCTTCATGAAAATGAGCAAAAAACACATGCACTTTGTGATATTTTGATACACACAGCAAATGGGGATGCTGTATGGGCGTATTTTGTTTTTCTCATCGTTTTGTTGAACGATCCATCTATCGACAAGTCTTAACTTCCTGCAGGGGAAAACCAGGAAGTTTCATAAAACCGTTCGTACGGTCAGATTTGATCTTGAATTCCATGGATTTGTTCTTGCGTTAAAAACGACGTACAAAGCGGGATTTATAAAACCTGAAACCGACGTGAAAATGTTCTCGTACGTGCGCACACAAAAAGGTGTGTACACGAACATGTGTAGAGCTCATGCGCCGGTGCACGCTCACTTGTCCTGCCGGTGTTCCATCAGTGAGAGCGACTGAACGAATGAATTAAATCCACAATAAGATCGATAGATAGACGCAGAGAGCGCTTTTTCCAAGACCGACTTTTGAGGAACGAGCACAAGCCCTGGTTCAAAAGGGAATTTCGGATCAGAACGGGATGCCAAATGTTACCAAACAACATAAGGTCTATTCGCTCTGGCCTGGACCTCAATTTCACCTGCCGAAATGTTTTTCTTTTCAATGACTAATTACCCAACCTGCTGTTTATATTGCTCGCGTCGCACCATAGAAGGATATTTGGGGGCGTTCTCTCGGTGGAGTCGATGCGCTCGTTCGCGTGCGAATGATTTTCAGATGATTTGTGAAACATGTAGGAAGGATTTAAGGATTTGGACGTTTTATAAATCGTTCGCCGGAACTTTTAGCACGTCTTTATAAATGAAGCTTCACATTTTGAGGTGAAATGGTCCGAGTGCTTAGTGGAATTCATTGTGCTGTCAATCTTCACAAGAGTCCACTAGCTGCAAAATAGCCCCAAAGCAGCAATGGCCCAAAACTATATTTGACAGTGCGTTTGGGGGCTTTTCCTTGTGTGCAGTCCCCATTTTTCACCCAACATGTGAATGATGTTCATGGCCAAAATTTTTTGGTTGTGGTCTCACCTGACCACAACACAGAATTTCAATGACCCAATGAAGTTCAGGTGCTGCATGATGCGGGATGCTCTCAGAAAGGGCTTTTTAAACTGTGCAATTCTGAAACTGTGACTTTTGGGTTCTTCTTCACCTCCCTCACCATCCTTCCTTCCTTCCTTCTCGCTGTGCGGGGGGGCCGTATGCTCATGAGTCATCATGCTGGCAATTTTTTATTAATTTTTTTCTGTTTCAGACTTTTGAAATGTTTATATTAAGGCCCTAAATGTGCCTAATGGTATTTTTTGACTTGTGCAGGTCAACATCCATCGGGCTCTTTTGTTTTGAAAGCTCTTTTGGATGTCAGAGAGATTGTCCATGTGCGTGACCACATATTTAAACCCTGTACAAACGGGACACGGTCAAAGGAAAACACTAAAGTTTCTGGAGACTGAGAGAAATAAAAAAAAGAATGACAATTTGTTGAATTTAATTTGAATATTATTTAGGGCTGTCAATAATTCTGACATATTTTTAGAAAGTTAATACTATTATTGTGAAGCCTGCTGCCCCACACAATCAGCGTCTGTGAAAAACGCTGTGTCTTGGCAAAACGCCATGCCATATCAGTGCCACTTTAGTGCCACTGTAAGCTCCAACTCCACAGCACGGCTGAGCCAGACCCCCCACTCGCTGTGCCAGCCCTGCCAACGTGGTGCCATGAAACTGGCAGCAGTGCCGAGATGGGCACCTGGAGAGCTGGCACGGGAATTTTTAAGAGACGCAAATAATCACGCCATGCCAAAGCAGAAAAGAAGAGGACAATATGGCTTTTGATATCGATGCCAGCTTTTAGCTGTGCAGGGTGCAAACGTCTGAGTCCAATAAGAGAAAAACTGTTACTAATTTGGTTTATTTATACCTCTCAAACAACTTTCCATCATTCTGTATTAAAAAAGCCAAAAAAGTTTTAACTTCTGTTCGTGAGGTATAGGCGATAATACACAGAGCTTTCTAAATTTACCTCACGAGATTATTGCTAGCTAGTTGTCTTAGCCAACCGAAGCTTCCTCTTGATGAAAGGCAGAAGAAACTTCCATACGAGGCGTTGCTTGCACCAAATCAGCAAATATTTGATGACTACTTCCCGTTTCTCACTTAATGTTTTTCAGAATCAGAGTTCAACCACCGTTTGGTTGAAATAAAACCATTTGTTAAAACTTAATGAGTTGCCTCGTCTGCCATGGTTATGAATTATTCGTCTTTCAATTCTTGGCAAGTCACCGACCGAACAAATGGTTGGTACATTCGCCGACAAGAATGAATTGAAGGACCCATAATTCATTGCAACGACTTGGTGATAACAGACGAGTTTCAGTTCTTGAATTTTAACGAAACAGTGCATCAAAATCTGATTGTAAAAAACGGGTTCTACGGTGAGTGAATATTTTCTCATTAGGCACAACAACACCAAATATGAAAGTTTGTTCAGACTTTAATCAGACTGAAGTTAGCTAGCTAACAATCACCTCCTGTCATAACCAGTAAACGTACATCAGTGGTGGATTGTTGTCGTCATAGTTAACACTAAAGGCAACCTCTACGAGTTCTTTCTTACAAGCTAACTTTTTTCTTCTTCTCAGGAACTCAAGTCTGGGTTTCACATTCTTGGTATTCAGAAACAGCTCGCGACTCTTCTTGTCTCTTCTTCCCTTCATCACACAAATCCCAATTCTTCTCCCATATATGTTTGTGTTCCAGCTGACACACTCCGACAGCGCAATGATGATGCTCCCAGCCAGCAGCCGCCTCTCCTGCCACCCGTCACACCCGCCGGACTCCGGTACGATGCCAAGGATGCCTGCACCTCCCATTTAGCTTGGCAGGACTGTTGGACTTCAGGCTTATGCCAGTTGATCTGCTCTCAGGGGCAAGATTTCATGCCCACATGGCCACATGCTATCATTGTGGAAGACGATTGTCTTTAATTTGGCGGGCCTCTGAACACAATGGGCATCGTAAAAGGAGGTGGCGGGTGCCCAGTGCCAACCGTGCTGGCATCACTGAGAGACAAAAGAGTGGCAGAAGTGTCTGGAGCACCAAAAGTCTGAGTTTTCTACTAAGAGCTTTTTACTCTATCAGATCTGATTTTTTTTTTTAAATGTGTATACCTTTGGTCCTTATTCGTTAATAATCCATCATTTAAAACTGAGATGAAAAGTGATTGAAAAGTGAGCTTAATGCATTTTCTAGCTGTTTAAGAAATCCTTGTATGAAACTGAGATCTATCTGATTATCCTGTTCACATGCTATTCGCACAAATCTAAAATGAAATGAGTCAGTGTAACATGAGGAAGACATTTAGTATGAAGTACAAAAGTAAAAACATAATCAATATAACTAACAGTAAATGATTATTAAATGACTGTATCATTAAATGGCAGTAGCAGCTCAATGGTTAAGGTTCTGTGCTAGTCATCTGTAGGTTGAGCCACAGTTGGGCTCTTGAACAGACCGTAAGCCTCAGCTGCTCAGCTACATCTCGCTTCTAAGTTGCTTTTTATAAAAGTGTCTGCTAAATAAATAGATACAAACGCAATTAAATCCTAAAGTCAAAATTTGTTTTACCTTGAGGATGTTCAGTAAGTCAGCACCTTGAACTCGATTTGGAAGCCAGCCTGTCAGACATTCAGAGATAGATGAAAGTGCTAAAGCCATGAAGAGCTTTAAACCAATAGGATTCTGAAAGTTAGAAATACATTTGAGATTATTGAAGTATAACGGAATCTTGTTTGAGAAGTCGAATGTGAGAAAAATCGTATTAGTGTCCGATAACCGCTGAAATAAAAACAGTTCTTGGTAATAGACTCAGACTTTTGCACCGCACTGTATGCGTAAATGGGATTTGTATTTGAGTGACATTAATTTTCTCCTCATTTATTCACAGTACGTCGCAGTACAATCAGCGCTCACCCAAGTCTGCTAATCCAGAACACTTGTTTTACGTCCTCTCTCAACAAGTGGTCCAGAATGCTCAACCAGGTATTAAGCGGGGCTGTCAAATTCAATTTCGGCCCAGGCCACGTTGGGGCCATAAACCGCACGGCTAGTTCATTTCTTTAACATATTATTGTAAGTGCAGCTATTCTATAGATCAACATGTATTGTATATGTATATTGTAATGTAGGCTTTTATTGCAGAATGTAGGGTGTTTCTAGGAAAAAGAATGTACAATGTTTAAAAACAAAATCTATTTTGACGCTGTTTCTGGTCCATATTCGGGCCTTTGACACCTGTGGAGTAAAGATTCACCCATAAGGATCTGTGCACCTCAATATTTGCGATTCGGCAGCACAGGTATTAAAACAGTATGTATCAGCTAAAAGTTGTGAGACAATGGCATCTGAATCGATATGGGCGTCTCTGTATTGGTAAAGTCCGATGCCACACCTGCAGCTCTTTTTTACTGTTATACTGTTATTTAGAAATGTTATCAAATGAACTGTGCCTGTCAGTCCCAGTAAAGAAGGCATGGCCTCTGTGCCTGTCAGTCCCAGTAAAGAAGGAGGGGCCTCTGTGCCTGTCAGTCCCAGTAAAGAAGGCGTGGCCTCTGTGCCTGTCAGTCCCAGTAAAGAAGGAGGGGCCTCTGTGCCTGTCAGTCCCAGTAAAGAAGGTGTGGCCTCTGTGCCTGTCAGTCCCAGTAAAGAAGGAGGGGCCTCTGTTCCTCTCAGTCCCAGTAAAGAAGGCGTGGCCTCTGTGCCTGTAAGTCCCAGTAAAGAAGGCGTGGCCTATGTGCCTGTCAGTCCCAGTAAAGAAGGCATGGCCTCTGTGACTGTCAGTCCCAGTAAAGAAGGCATGGCCTCTGTGACTGTCAGTCCCAGTAAAGAAGGCGTGGTCTCTGTGCCTGTCAGTCCCAGTAAAGAAGGCGTGGCCTATGTGCCTGTCAGTTCCAGTAAAGAAGGCATGGCCTCTGTGACTGTCAGTCCCAGTAAAGAAGGCGTGGCCTCTTTGCCTGTCAGTCCCAGTAAAGAAGGCGTGGCCTCTGTGATTGTCAGTCCCAGTAAAGAAGGCATGGCCTATGTGCCTGTCAGTCCCAGTAAAGAAGGCGTGGCCTCTGTGCCTGTCAGTCCCAGTAAAGAAGGCGTGGCCTCTGTGCCTGTCAGTCCCAGTAAAGAAGGCATGGGGTTATTTAAGCAGCAAACTGCTTGAGGAAGGACAGCATTATACGCAATTTGAAACCATAAAAACTCACAAAAATAAATATTTACCAAAATAATCATCTCAATGTTAAAAATTAACCCATCAGGAAGTTTGAATTTTACAATACGTCTTTCTTCTTCGGTAGATTGAAAATCAAGTGTAGGGGTGCATATGTTTAGAATAAAATCAGATTATTGACTGACTCTAGAATCGGGGTTTTCCCATTATCACTTTACTTGAATGTGTTGGATGAATTATTGGCGAAATGCATTTTTTTGTGTCTCAGTTCCTTGATGAGTCAGTGATGAGGTACTGAGCATCCAGTTATCATAAAGTCTATTACAGCAGTTGCTCAGATGTTAACCATTCCAGCCATGGCATCACACACTGTAACACACACAAAGCACACATTTAAACATTTAAAACAACCGGAGCTGTAATGAACCAGCCTGGAAGAGGACACAAGTTTGTTTTACCCCACGCACAGTGAGGAGGTTAGAGAGGCAAAAATTTATCCAAGTATCACGGTTGGAGATTTGCAGCATTTTGGGGTCACCAAGTTTCCAAATCTACAATTAGACGCCACCTCCATGCCAACAAACTATTTGGAAGGCGTGCCAGAAGAAAGCCTTATCTTTCATCTAACCACAAAGTTAAGCACATATGAGACAAAATGATAGCTTTTTGGAAAACACTCAAGGTGGGTTTGGCGTAAAAAGAAGGATGGTTGTACAGAAAAGAACCTAATCACCACTGTTAAGTATGGTGGAGGATCTGTGATGTTGTGGGGCTGTTTTTCCTCCAAAG
>JAOUQW010031351.1:0-21172 GCA_028565825.1 Olivaichthys viedmensis | reverse complement strand
TATAGTGTGGTGTAATACCAGTGTAAACAGCAGGGGGCAGTATAGTGTGGTGTAATACCAGTGTAAACAGCGGGGGGGGCAGTATAGTGTGGTGTAATACCAGTGTAAACAGCGGGGGCATAAACAGTGAAAGCTAGCAAGATCAGCAGCATTGCTGACTGATCTGTTCTCTATGCTAACCTTTCATCACTCACCCACTCACTCACCCACTCACTCACTCACTCACTCACTCACTCACTCACTCACTCACTCACTCACTCACTCACCCACTCACTCACCCACTCACTCACCCACTCACCCACTCACCCACTCACCCACTCACTCACCCACTCACTCACCCACTCACTCACCCACTCACTCACCCACCCACTCACTCACCCACTCACACACACCTAACATGCAAAACGTTTTGAAAAAATGCACAGCGGCATGAACCCAGATGCATGTGTGGGCATGTAGCCAGCTGTGTCCTCCAGCATCTTGGCACTGAAGAGCAGCTGATATCTGTCAAACACTCGCTCATAAAACTCAGCACTCAGGCCCGAACAGCTCCAGCCCTTCAAACAGCTCCACTTTCCACTCGAACCCGCAGGCGCTGATGAAGCCAATTATAGAAAGTGCTTCTCTACAAACAACTGTCAGCTGAAGGCTGCATTTCGGAAACTGCCTGAAATTAAACCCAAAACCCAATGACAGCTGAGGCCCTTTAATACATTAACTATCATTTCCCGAGATTGCTGGCAGAACTCTCCTTGTTCACTTGAACCTCTTTCCCAGAACATTGCCAGGTCCAGCATGTTCATACATGACAAGAAAATCCCAGGAACACAGGTTACGACGTCTAATGCAGGCGTCAGAAGACGCTTTGTTTAGAATGACGGTGGTTCAACACGTCATATTGAGTGTCGATTTGATAACGTTATTGTTTTACAACACGTTCTGTTCCTACTAATGTTCGTGACATTTGAACAACATTGGACGATAAGCAGGAGGGGGACAGAAAAGAATATGAAGCAGCCAGACTCAGAGCACAGACACGCCACCGGAGGCTAAAACTTATAGCAATTTATTTATTTATTTTTTACACGTCTTCTACAGAGCATGGAAAGAAAAATGTCAGACTGTCGCTCAGCAGGACAAAAGATTTATGAACCATGAAGCTAGAGAGAGAGAGAGAGAGAGACTATCACCAGAGCTGGATATAAGCACGGTACATTTATATACATAAATTGTAAGACCATATAGTACAACAAAATACATGTGTTTTTTTTTGTTTTTTGTTTTTTCTATCCAAGTCCCAAAAGCATGTATTTAAACATACAAGACAGTCAACTCTTCTACCTGCTCTTTGTCTGCTCATTTCTACTCTAGTTTTCCATTTCCCACCGTCTGTTTTCATCTCTCTCTCCTTCTCTCCCTGTTGAAAATGGTCTCTTTGTTCGAGGCAGAGGAGGGACATCTAAACCGCTCTCACCATGGGCTTTAATCAGAAAAGGACACATTACACCTACTTTCTTTAACCCGTGCTACACACTCCACCATTTATGACCTGCGCGCGTGTGTGTGTGTGCGCGTGTGTGTGTGTCTTTCCAATAACAGAACACTAATGCGTTTATGTCTGTGTGCTTTAAAAAGGACATGAGCGACAACACATTTAACCCTGGGGGCAGGAGCCATTATGTGACGTTAATGATTTTTTAATATGATTTCTCATCTCATAGGTGTGTGTGTGTGTGTGTGTGTGGTCTTACAGCCCTGCGAGACTGTTCAGTAACTAGATGTGAGAGCAGAGGGTGGAGCGCGGAGAGAAAAGAGGGAAGTTCTCTACAAGCACACGAGGAGAGAAGATATTAGAGAGTAAAAAACGCTCAGACGCTTGCTGATATCTTTTTACGACAAGAGAGTTGACGAGTTTTCCACAAAAGCTTGAGAAAAACGCGCTCACTGAAAAAAAGCATTTTTGAGTAAATGAGGTTTACGCTATAGAAAATTGAGTCAAGAACGAAATGGAGTTTCTCCAGGACGACGGTGCAACACAACTTTACAGGAGCACGGCACTAAGGACTGCAGCTAGACTTCACAGCAGACGCATAAAGCAAGAGACACGTCTGCGTAGAGTGAATGGCTCTCCGTCGAAGCCACACAGCTTGCGACTCTATTCGGCGGCAATAGAGCAAATGCTCGCTCACGGTTTAATGAGGAAAACTAAAGCCTCTACGTACGACAATGTCTATAAAACACAGTTCACCTGAAACGTGACCTTAGAAAACAGGACACGTGCGTTTTTTCTGGTTACTCATGTCGGTGTAATAAGTAGCATTACCATACACACTTTGCTCTGCAACTCCACACCAGCACGACCCCAAAACTGTTGTAGATCTTTAAATACAGCATATAGAAAGGGGAAGTGTGTGATTTGAATGGACGTCTATGAGTTCACACTTCGCTCATTCTGTTGCACTCTGACGGAAGTGTTGAGCCTCTCGTGGAGTTGGTGTGGACGGAAATGGTTAAACACAGAGAACAAACATATCAAGTGAATAAAGAGAAGAAGGGAAAAGGAGAGCGAGAGAGAGAGAGACAGAGAGAGAAAAGGAAGCAATGAATCGAGGCGGATCGGTTTCTCCTCTCTCGGCAGCATGAGCTGTAATGTATGAGAGGTATTAACACACACACACACACACACACACACACACACACACACACACACACACACACACACACGGTTTGGCTCAGACTTTCCGTTTAGTCTTTAGATAGGGAGTGACTGAATCAGAGACTCAAGCTGGTACATTACAGCATGTACAGTGTGCGTCTGAGAACAAAGGAGACGTGAACGAGATCGCATGGAAGAGCAAGTCAGTAGCACTTATTTCCCCCCAGAAAAAGGCCACGAAGGGAGTAAAGCAAACACTAAAAACAGTTACACATACAGAACAGAAACATGTGCACAATGAGGCCTTCTTTCTCCCCCCCACATCCAGCCCAAACCCTGAGGTCATGCACACAGGTCTCATTCCATATCCAGTTTCGAGAACATTCCTCTCCCTCGGCCAAGTCGTGCTCCCGGACTGTAGCACCGGGGTGTCGATCCCCCTCACTGGCTGGATGTTAGGGCTGGATATTGGCAGCTACTTCACAATAGTGAGCTCTATTCCGCGGCGCAAAGTATGTGATGCGTATAACAATACAACACAATTAATACAAAAATTTCAATCATTACTGTATTAATACGCACATCATGTAGAACTACATAACTATGCATCACTATCAATATTTTGAGCACAGCCTTACTGGATACACATACACACGCACACAGAGACAATGGAAAGGAGTCTTGTATAATGTGAGCAGTATGCGACACTGAAGGAGCAGTGATGGTTCCGGATCAGCACAGCGTCAGGTGATGGGATGGAAGCTTTGGACCCTTCACACTTCCTCTCTTCCTCCCTGTGTGGTCTACTTCATAGAAGGATTAGGAGGCGACCGGGTCCGAGTCCGCTGCGCTTCATTCACCACAAAGGTGGCTTTAGCCATGCCCTTTCTACCAATCTACAATTTCCTCCTACTTCCATTTCTTTCAGGCATATAATCAGACAAGCCCGAGCTAACGGTAAGAAATGCACGCTGGCGCCTAATGCAGTCACTACAACCAATCAGATTCCACCTCTGTGCATTTCGAAATGAAACTACGTCAGATCCAGACTTTACCATGAAACCCATGAGTGCTAGAACTGAATGGCCTATAGAAGAACCACAGGAGCATTTGCATGCATTTATAATACGGCAATTCATTGGACGCACACTGCTAAAGGAGAACGATGGACCAGTGGGAAACACATGCAGAGTTTCTCGAGAGCCTGAAGTAAAATAGCACTTTGATAGAAACACCAGAAACACTTACCTATGTACAGCAAAGGAGACGCAGACAAGGTGATGCAGGGAGTCACGTCCACACACATGAGGGAAGGGAGGGAGAGAGAGAAACTCATTAATTCATTAAAAATGAGACAGCAGTTCAGCAGCCACTTTTTATGCAATCTGAAAAAAAATTCTCACAGGTTCAAATCCAATTTAACTTAAATTTGGATTTCTGTACATGCTACTTAGTTCACCAGTAAAATTTAATGTGGTGTGAGACATTTCATGACATCAGAAATACGCAACAAGGTGCAACAGTAAAGCGTTCGCCCTATCGTCTGGAGATCGCTAGTTCGAGCCCCGGCGATGCCACAGCCATCCGTGGCCAGGAGTCTAAGAGAGAGTGAAATTGGCCCTGCTCTCTGGGTAGGAGGGACGGCATTACACTTTCTCTTCTGTCGATCAAAGCGGCACCAGCCAATCGTGGGCTTCTGGCGTTGGCGTTTTCCTCCGAGCGCGTGGGACTGCCCTGTGACGTTGCACGAGCAGCAGTTCGGGAAAAAAATGCAGTAGCTGGCTTTATGTGTCACGGAGGAAGCACGTGTTAGCCCTCGCCCTCCCTGGTTGGTGGCTGTTGTGTGATAGGAGAGAACTAGCTAGTGAGTGGGAATTGGCAGCGACTAAATTGGGAGAAAAATGGGGTGAAAATTTAAATAAATAAATAAACAAACAAACAAACAAACAAATAAATATGCAACAAACGCATCATGAAAACCAGCATTAAGGCAGGTCAGGGGAAAACTCTTCAGGTTTGGTCGCAGTTGTCTGCTCCAAATATGTTCAGAGTGTAACTGGACGTTGCCCTTCTGTAAAACATAATCCACTGTGAAATCTCCATGTTGGTAGAAAGCTAACTAGCTAACTTTTGCCTGCCTACACTACACTACACTACGCTACCCTACATACTCATATGGATATGAGAGCAAATTCAACTAAAGTCTGAAGGAAAAAATCAGATTTGATCCCTCAGTCTAAAAATTGGATTTTAAGAAATAAATTTGATTTACCTGGCTGTTCTCATTGTTTAGGTTAAAGTTTGCCAGTGCTTTAAGGCTAGTAGTACCTTAGCAGCAGTGTACAACACTCTCACCTCCATGTTGGATTCAACACACTCCTGTGGAGCTTAATCAGAGCCAAGCTGACACCTTGACATGAACACCTGATAATGAACACCACACAGATAATGAAGCAACTGAGTGGAGAAGCCCTGTGTGTGTTAGGGAGGGAGAGAGAGAGAGAGAGAGAGAGAGAGCGAGAGAGAGCCAGAGAGAGAGAGAGAGAGCTCAGTTAGAAACTTGGGTGTCTCTGGGCTTTAAGGTTCAGTGAGTACGAGTTGGAGATTCTGAATGTGGTCAAATTACCACACAAAAGAGTGCACATTCCTCCCGGCTGCCCTGCATTCCTGCCCCACCAAATCCACACAGGGCATGCTGCACACAGGGCAGATGCACAATATGGGCAGAGCACCACACTGTGATTGCAATATGCTGTGCAACATGTTAATAACACAATGATGAACCTTTGATGTGACTAAAAGTTGGCCTGAGCGAAATTATATTTCCTGCATGTGAACTTATCAAAAAAACCTGACACACAAACACTCACAGCTGAGCTTGTGCAACACACAATAAAAAAAATAGAGAATTCTCAGAGGGTCTATATGCACAAAGACCAGACCAGTGTCACAATAACGGTTAAAAATACACACAGTCACATTTCCCACATTTAAAATCCTGTCCACACTTTCCATTGGAAACGCTGAAGACAAGTCACAAATATGAAGCGAAGTGGAGGTTATGGTTAGAATATCTGTCTAACAGCTGTTAGGTGAGAGATGAGTGGAAAAGGCATGCAGGACTCCAGGAACCGACGCTCACACATCGGAGACAAAGACGGAGGAGTTTGTGCTCCAACAGCCGTTCAACCAGAGGAGGAAAACACACTGCTGCCTCAAGACGGCACGAAATACAACTCAAATTTCGCCCAAAAGAGTCAAATGGCAAAGAGTTGAACTGAAAAAGTGATCAAGACGAGGTTTTATTGTCATTCCTCTCATCGTTAGGAACGAAACACAGTTCCTCCAGAAACACGGTGCTACACTGAACATGAAACAGTGACAGACAGGAGAACAAGTCACACAGTGACAGACGGTGGAGCGTCAATAAATATAGACAATAAACGAAACCATGACCTATAGACTACGCAAAACAATAACACTACACAACAAACTCTATGCACGGTAGTGTTCTTGATGTACACTGTGTGAACAGTCCCGGGATGAACATGTAAAGTGACGTGTGTGTGTGTAAGTAGTATATAGCACATGTCTCTCATTTATGTCCGTCAAAATATAACATTTTACAAATCATTTTAAATGATGTCTCTCCAGCACGACTCATTCATTGTTAATTCAAGAAATAGTTTAACCAAAATGAAATGCACACAATTTGCCCCTCACGCCAAATGTAGTCGATCAGCCAAGAAAAGTTTGGTTAGTTTTTGCACTGGAGCTGGGAGCCCAACGATGTAAACATTTTAGGGGACATACACGTCCATTACTAACCCCGTAACTCCACTGCAAGACTAAAAGACGCAAACGCTGGACACCAAACATGTCTTGAGGTGAGTGGAAAATGTGTACATTTCATTTCTGGCCTATTCCTTTAAAAGCACCCGAGTGGTTTTGTTTTGCACATGATGGTGATCTTCACCTCGACAAACATTGCCATGATAAATAAAAGAAAAAAGAAAAAAAGAAAAAAAGCTAAATACTGGGAAGGAAAAACCCAGCACCGGATTTTTCGCTTTTAGATCCAGTGTCCTGAAATCTCCTGAATTTTGTTCAGGCAGTAATTTTCCTTTGGGGGCATCACAAAAAACAACGAACTAAACATGTAACATCACTAATCCCCTCCACAGAGCTGATAAACCAGCAACAAAGAACCTCAAGTAACAGATTCATCAAATCCTGATTAATGGTGAACTAATGGTATGAAGAAAGACTTCATCACTCTCTCTCTCTCTCTCTCTCTATCTATCTTTCTCCATGCAATTCACTCTAATGACACATTCTATGAGTGCAACGGACTGTTAACTGGAGTAACTCTTCTGAACCACACACACACACTCACCCATACCAGAGTAGGGGCTCCTCCTCTTTCTGAGGCCCCAGAGACGGATCCCTCTCACAGGCATGACCGTGTCCGTTTATCCCCTCGAGCTCCACACACACAGAGCTGCACTGCAAATCCATGCACACAAACACACACACACACCTTTACCGCTCTCCGGTGTCACGGTGCTGCCTTGCTGCACACACAAACGCACGCCCCAATAAAAAGGGTCCGCCTCACCCAGAGAGAGGGGATGGGGAATTCAGAGAAACATGACCAGAGTGACCCCCACCGGGTAGGTTGCCACGGTGATGCCCGTACAATCTAGGGAGGTGCACGGTTGCTAAGGAAGGGCTCTTTTCCTCCAAATACTCTAAACCAGGTTAAGAGGAGCAAAGGCTTTTAATAACAGCGCCGTACGCAGCCCTTCAGAAGGAAGCCTGACGCTCGGCCCCTCTCTTTCGGGGAGTTAAGGGGCCGCTCAGCGTGTGGCTCCAATATAATGTCAACATAACTGAGATCCGCAAAGACCTGTCGTCAAGACGGTTGAAGAATTTAGAGTTTCTGATTAGATATGAATGTGGATTTACACAATATTCTCACTGAAAGTTTAACACTTTAATATTATCACTTCACATTATCGTCACTACCTCTGCACTCCATTTATTTAAGCTAGGGAGCTGTTAAATGATTAGCGCTCCACAGAACATTAGGAACGCTAGCTCTATAGCTGTTCCCACTTGTTTAGCCCGCTCCATTCAGAATTCTTGGGTCTTTTATGTTTGTTATATTTTTTCATAATTTGTAGTAAATGTCAGATTTCAAGTCAATTCACGAATAATTGGTTCATAATGCGCTTCATCATAAATACTTTGTTGAATCTTTTCTCTGTAAGGTACGATATAAATATCATATTATTATTATTACTAAATGTTACATGCACCGTGTGCTAGTTGTTATGACAAATTCTAAAATTGAAAGGAGTCCAGAAAGGGATTCTTTCTATTTTATCCTTTTTATTTTAAAATGTCGTGATGCACCAAATGAAAAGTTTGTGGATAAA
Source organism: Olivaichthys viedmensis (assembly GCA_028565825.1). Classification (NCBI taxonomy): domain Eukaryota; kingdom Metazoa; phylum Chordata; class Actinopteri; order Siluriformes; family Diplomystidae; genus Olivaichthys; species Olivaichthys viedmensis. The sequence continues at coordinate 13,075 of JAOUQW010031351.1, read as the reverse complement.
GCCGAAACCAAGTTTCAGGAAAACACTGGGCCGAATTCCGAACACTGGACACAAAATCCCAAGCAGCAGCATATTTCCATTTATCTGCCCATTTGTTTTTGTACTATTGCATTCTGGTAGCAGCTGCGTTGATTTATGCTTTTCAGTACAACTGAGTGACAAAACTACAAAGTAATAAAAACCATAAACTCTTCAACTAATCCTTTTCTTTTAATCTAAACTATTCGTTAAGTGATATTATTCTTATTCTTATCGTTGTACCTATTTTGACATGAAAAGACCGTGACTGGCGTCAACATTTGCGTCGCAGATTACCACCTTGTGAAAGCAAAAATGTGTGTACAGGCTATACTCTGCACGTTAAAAGTTGCCTCTTATGCATGCTCGCATTTTTTCAGTACATGACAGCAGCATTGCACATGTACGACATGGCAGCAAAAAGAAACACAGCTCAAACATGGACATGTTTTACGTCACGCTCACTTATTCCTCATCACTCGGCACGCTTTTTAAGCGTCTCTATATGAAGATGATTGCAGACATTTGGTACAGATAAAGTGCTGGTTGGGATCAGAGCGGGCGCACAGAGACTTCAGCTGAACTGTTGCCACATGCCGAACGGCACCACTGCCTACACGACCCCGAATGCCTATGGTCTCATTGTGGTCAGTTAGTAGCATGGGAACCCTCTCCAGCTCCTCCGCAGCTCCTCAGGCAAATATGCCACTCCACTGAGAATTGTGTCACTGTGCGAGTTCTTCAGCAAGCATGCTGTGCCAAAAAGTAGGGACGCGTCCCGAGTTTAAATAAAACGCACAGCAATGTCACGGAGACATTATGGTACAAAAAGAACCGATGCGGACCTGGTCTGAGTTTGGGTTTCACGCATCTCATCAGAAAAGGAAAAAGCTTTGTAAATTAGGCTGCACTATTTTCACACACTGTGCTTTGGTGGACAACAACAATCCACCAAAATTCTTCCAACTGTGGCGAGTCAAATATTGTTGCGATTCAGTGAACAATGGCTACATCAGGCCTGCCATTTCCACTAGCCCTTTCCTTCACCGTGATTGAGTGCTATTGAGTGCTACAGGCATGATGGAGTGCAGAGAGATGGAGAGAAAAAGAGAGGGAGAGAAAGAAACTGTGTTCCAGATGGCATGGAGGCCAGACTGCTACAAACAACAGAGGGAAACAGAGGGAATGTCAGAGTATTTAGCCTTGGCCTCAATGGTGGCATGACTCACTGAGGCCTTGACATTCCTCTGTGTGTGTGTTTCTCTGTGCGAATGTGTGTGTGCGCATGTTTTTATGGGAAGAACATCGTGAGAATATCTGTGATCTATCGGAACTGCGGCCTCCTCGCTCATGCATGAAGGCACTCAAAGTGATAGAGAGAGAGAAAAAAAAGGAAAAGGAGACGATTTCAGCAGCCAAGACACAAACCAAATCAAAACAAAGCTTATTTCCCACATATCTAGAGGAAATGCAGTAAAATACTTAAGTCTAGCCTGAGCAGGCAGGCAGAACGTGGTGTGGGACTGAGGGCTGCAAATACAGTGTCACTGCAGGCCAGGAGTCGGGTTAACCTGACTGATTTCACTCCGACTGATTCACGTCAGCCCCGGAGAAACACTGAGATACTGAGAGTGTTGACTTTCACACTAATAAAAATCATTTTCTGATTTTGGCAGTTACCAGATTACTCAAGTGGTCATGGAAAACTGATTTCAAGAAATCCTATTAAAGGCACCTGGATTTTAGCCCCAAGATCTGGTAATCCAGCATAATGTATACTGCAGGGCTGGGCAATATGACAATATGATATCAATATTACAATACATGAACCTAATGATACACTTTTTTGTGGTGTCAGTGCCTCTCCAACTCCATCACTGGAAAAAGTAACTGATGAGACAATCTGTTTTTTTGTACCAATCGTTTCCTTTTTCCTCCTTTATGATTTTTTTTTTGTAAATGTTAGATAAACAAATTCCTGCCTTTTTATTTTTTTATAATACGTCTCCAGTGTTTTTTGGCACCGTGTTAACAAACCCTCAGCAAAACTAAGGCCACCTTCACATATGCAGCGTTTAGTCTGTTTGAATTGAACCCTGGTGCGTTATTTTCCCCTCGGTGCGGTTCGTTTAGGCAGGTGAGAGCACAGCAAACGCACTCGGCTGCTGACCAAAATAACAGATCCGAGACCACCCAAGCGAACTGTAGCGCGATTCGATTGCAGTAAGAAAGCGATTCGACTCTGAATCGACCCAACTGCAGGAAGTGAACCAAACATGCCGAGTATTTTAGGTTGCTAAACTGAAAAGCAAAACTGAGCCAAAGGACAGAACTGAAGTACTGCAGAAGTACGATGTTCTGGATATCTGGAACGAAGAACAAAAAAAAGAAAAGAAACGCTGGATGGTATACAAAACGTTTTAAAACTACAGTGCATACGGAAAGTTTTCAGACATTTTTCCACATTTTGGTGTTTCAGACTCATCTTAAAATGGATTCAACAAATTTTTTTTCTCATCAATCTACTCGCAATTGATCTCTGGTGCATCCTACTTCCATCAATGGTCCTTGAAATGCTTCTGCAACTTCATTGGAGTCCACCTGTGACTAACTGAATTGATTGGACATCATTAGGAAAGACGCACACCTGTCTATATAAGTTCTCACAGTTGATGGTGTAGGTCAGAGTGAAAACCAAGCCATGAGGTCGAGAGAATTGTTCGTAAACTTGAAAGGGTCTGAAAACTTTACGGATGCACTGTAGTTATTTATATAATTATCTAATCATTTATTTAGCACCGGATCCGTGTTCTCCGTGCTCGGGTGATTTCCGTCATTTCTACGCGCACTTGCCAAAGTCTGTTTACTTTTTACCTTCGCTGTACATTTTTGACCAATGAATAAACAAGTTTTACGAGCACGTTTTAAGCCCCGTCCCCTTCTACACACCCCTCAACCAATGTTCTTTGCTTTTTGGTTCGTTTAATTATGTGAAACTAAATCAAACCAAATAGCAAACGAACCAAAAGTATCAATTTCGCTCCGATTCGGACTCGGCAAACGAACTTTGAAAACTGTGAAAGCCCCCCAAGTATCAATATACATATTGTCTATCGCAAAAAATGGTTTTCAAGTATCATGATATGATTTATTTTTTTTTGCCATATTGCCCACCCCATAGTATACCATAAATCTGTTAACTTTTATTTTACATACACACAAAAATAAAGAAGAGCTGCACAGGAAGTAAACACCATAGAGTTCATTTAACACTACAGCTATGAAATGGCAACAAGGCAATATTTATTTTCCCCCCAAAGCCAACTCCCAAAATAAACATTTTTTTTTTTCCAAAAATTGTCATGTGAAATTATTTCTCACATCTTTGTCCCGTGGGTTTATAAGCGGGTTACAAAGCGAATGTTCAGGTTCTTATGTTATGTATTTAGAAAGAAATGTGGTGATTGACTGTCTTGTGTAGACAGTTCTCATCATAACATTACTTGCGCGTCTGCTCAATTAATTTTAAAGGAGATTTTTTGCAGTCGTCAGAATATTTTGTACAGGTCAACGAACTAATTGAGGTCCAGATTAGCTCCTGGCTCCCAATATAGCTCCAACACTTTGATGGCTTTGAATAGAGATCTTATTTATAGTGCTGTTAAACAGAGGAAGTATGGGAACAAGTCCATTTGGGAGAGTATGATTAGTTAGGGAGCGGCACCCTCCAGTCCACAGAGCAAACCCAAAGACAGAAAAGAGAACAGAGATGAAAACAGACTGTGGTTCTGCTGTGGTCCTGCTGTGGTCCTTCCCTCCTCATCCAGACACACAGTTGGGCTGACAAGCCTTTTGTTCTCTTACAGGCCTTCAAACATTTCCAGCCTGTGTTTCTGCAGGCCTCAGCAAAAACAGACCACAGCCAGCTACTGTATGCGGTCAGGGATATGTATTTATTTTGACGAAATGGACTTTTGCTGCACACAGACAGCGGTACCTTTATTTTAACTGGCATCTCTGATGGGTTCCAGGTGTGCCACTTTGTGTAACATGTGGAAGATCGCCGAGCCAGAGGTGCATCCTTCCATTGCATTAGATGTGGCTGTGTGTGTGTCTATGGAGGCGTCTATATTGGAGGGGGGGAACGCACCACATGAAAGGCCGCCTGGGTGTGTCCCCATATGGCCCTGGGGTGAGTGGGGGTTGGACGGAGGGATAGTGGAAGGAAAGAAAGAGAAAACAAGAGGAAAGGGCACTCTGATGTGCTGGTTAGAGGCCCTCCCACACACACACACACACACACACACACAGACGGCCCTCCCCAAAGCCAATTAGGACACACTGTTATGTCGTTAGTGAGTGTTTGTCATAAACTTTCAAAATCTCCCTCACACACATTCTTCACACCAGTTTTTCTCTGTATGTTAACAAAAGTCAGTCTCAACCCTAACCGACTAAAAAAATGTGCCCTTAAATATGTCCTAATATAGACAGAGAATGCACACTGAGAGAAAATAACAAAATCAGGAATAGGACACACAAAAGGTGCAAATATATCAAATAAATATGTTCTCATTCAATATATAAACAAACAATTACTGCTTTAAATCATCTCCAGACATTATTTACTGGGTAATGCTGATTATCATACCTGACTTTTCTTTTTAATGAATATCCACAGATCATGTTGTCCAACAGCTGGATGGGTCCCAGGACGGCCAAAGAGCCACAGCTGGGCCCTTGAGCAAAGCCCTTAACCCTCACCTGCTTGGATTGTAGCCTCTCTCAATTGTTAGTCACTTTGGATAAAAGTCTCCGCCAAATGAATGAATGTAAATATAAGTAATGTTGTGTTCACATTGCCTTTCCTGAAGGTTAATACTACAGCGTGCGGCACCAAACACTGCATTACACCGCTGCATTACACTACACTGTATTACACCGCTGCATTATTACACTGCTGCTGCATTACACCGCTGCATTATTACACTGCTGCTGCATTACACCGCTGCATTACACTGCTGCATTAGCGATAAAAAGTGTGCATTTCTACTTAACTACCTCTTCAGTTGCTACACATGTGCTTTGCTCTGATTGTAATTTGAGTACTCTTGGGGAATGGGGGTGCAGGTCCAAGAAATAAAATGGAAAAAAACAAAAAAATAACAAGACAGGTGAAGGAGAGGAGTGTATGGAGGAGTGTGAGATATGGATTAGAAGGTGTGAGAGATAAATCAGAATAGCAAATGATCCTTCCTGCAAGACAGACCACAAAGACACAGGCCAGGGTCTCAGCAGAGCCGTGTTCCCTGAGGAGTAAGAGGCTGGACTGATTAACCCTGCTGGCCTCCTCTCCTCAGCAGGACGCACACACACGCACGCACGCACGCACACACACACACAATCCAAAAGCCCTTGCCTGTGCATATCATGGGACAGAGAGGCTAAAATGATATGCTAAAACCCAGCCTAAAGAGCTGAAGAGCTCTGGGCAGGAAGAGACGCTTTAATGTACAAGATCCCAAAAGATGGACGTGAATAAAAAGACGACACAAGAGAAAAGTGCAGAGGAAGAGAGGAGCGGGTAGATGAAGGTTGAGGGGGTGGTAGAAAAATGGGGTCGAAGGTGAGACCCCTTTAAACCTTAGTTTGGAAATTTTTATTTGTTAAAACCTTTATTTACTGAGACCTCCAAAACTAGTGTTTCTCTCTCTCTCACACACACACACACACACCTGAACTCTGCCTCAGGGTAAGACCTGAACTGAAAGACGTCCCATAGAGATGAAGTCAAGCGAAACATGAGACCAGTCCGTCTTCAATTCCCATTCAAACTCCAGCACACCCAGAATACGGCAGCAGTGACCTGAACACGCACTCGAGCGAAGAACAAAGAGTACCGAAACAGCACTCGCCTCTTCCACCAGCTCCTTCCATGAAGCCTGGGTCTTAACACTGTCACACAATATGCATCAAGAGGATGCAAATCTCATCAGCTACCCGAAACTCAGAATCGGTATCAAATTGGGTTCGACATATTTTCAGATCCAATCCACTGATGTAAATCTTATACATGACAACAATCAACATCACACGTTGGAAGTTATGGGAATGTTGCATACATCCTGCCTCTGTAACAACACTCGCTGCCACAGATGCAATAAAAAGCCTTCATACTTAAGAGAGGAAATATGAGCAAATCACCCACCGGTCCCAGCCAAGCCCAAAGTCCCTTCACACTAACTTCTAGAAGAAAGATGACAGGAGAGAATGGACGAGTGCCACAGGGCTGTTGCGCAGTTTATGGTCAAATTCTGTTCTTGCTAAATAACGAGGAAGGAAAAAGAGTAACATCATTGTACGAGGGTGAAAGAAACGGCCCACCTTCGTTTATTCTGCAGAACTCGCAGCCTTCAAGAAATGCCTGAAGTACTGTTGCACGGTGTACAGGTACTGAAAAACTAGCACTTTGAGAAACGGTACTATACTAGAATTTTTAAGGTACCGGTACTTTTAGAAATATGTCTGATTCCAGGTACATGGGAGGACAAAAAATAAAGTTTGTTTCATATTGCAAACAACGGAGTGGTAGCCTTGGTTGTTGCGGGGCTGACATGCTAAAGAGCATGCCGCTCTTCATGCTGTGTACTGCCAATCTTCATCATTTTAATACTAATAATTATCTTGACTAAGGTAATTAATAAATAATCCCCAAGTATTGCTTGGTGTTTGGGGGGCACACACAAAAATGTTCGTCCTTGACCGCTTTTACTATATTTGAAGGCGGCGCGAAGAGAGTTTCAGTCGGACCAAAAGTATCAAGTCAGGGTTTTTTCATAACGTTGTCAATGTAACTGTTCATTAAAAAAAAAAAAACTCTTCTTTAAAATAAACTCCTTATTTGGTTGAAATGATATTCTAAAATTTATTGATTTTTTTTGCCGTGGTATCGTTTTAGTATCGGTATCGAAGTCAAAATTATGGTATCGTGACAACACTGAAGACTCGGCTCTTCAATAGGGCATCTGAACAATGACGCAAGAACACCCACAGCTCTCTTCCCCCTCAGTGTGTGTGTGTGTGTGTGTGTGTGTGTGTGTTCTCTTCTACCACATGATTAGCTTTAAACATAAACCGGTGTACTTCACAGTATTGCTGTATTAGTGTGTGTTGTATCGTTTGTAATTTGACTGCTTGCTCTGTGACCAATGTGTAGCACTCCTGTTTACTAGCACTTAATCCAACTATTGTGTTTAACCGTTGCTCCCTCGGTTCTTTCTACAGTCACCTTGTATTTACACTTTGTCTGTTGGTGGATACCTGGCCGTGCAGCACCTCAGAGACTTGGGTCGTGTTCTGCCAAATGAATGAAATGCAAAAGTAACGTAAATTAAGCACCAAACTGATACGAGTAGTAGTTGGTTAACACCCATCTCTACTTAAAGCCCAGCGCCATCACGTCCGAGATGTCTCACAGAATTTAGCAGCAGAAGTTTGCAGTCTCGGCTCGACTACTGTGAGGACATCAGTATCAGATCAGTAGCAGTTATCGCACAATACTCAAAGCTCTATTAAATACCCGTATTGTATCAGAAATTTAAAAAAATGGGATTGGTTACGTGGGGTTCTCGGTTCTGCTCACGAGGATAAAATGCGAAACAAAATGTTTAAAAAAAATAGTCGCAAATCCATAGTCAGTTTATACATCTGTTATAACTTGACCTGCAGCACACATCTTCCGCTTCTCATGCATCTTTTTGCGAAATCACACGCTCACTTTGTACTTTACGTCTCACTTCATGGGTTTACAGATTACCGTTTCACCTGCGTAGTTGATAGTTTGTACCCTCAACTCGTAAATTTTTTTGTTTAAGTCTCACTCCCTCAGCGCCCTGAACCCGTCTTGGATGACACCCTTCAAAACGTTTCAGTCAAAAAAAGTAAAAGTAAAAAAAAAAGTAGTGATCGGTGCTTTGACAAAGTAACCAGTGATTTGTAAATGTAGCATGAGTGTTGTTGGTATGAAAATTGTGATTCATAACTGCAACATGAAGATGAAACTTGGGATTTGTAGTTACTGGCTTTTAGTACGCACGCTGACAAAGGCGGCTGGAATACGCTGAATTTCAGCTCTGATATAAACCAGTACTTTCTAAAACGGAGTAATAACAACAGTAAACAACACACTAATTTAAAACCACAGATATGCACGCTCCTCCCTTCTGCCACACACACACACCAATGTATTCGCGCTTGCAGTGTTTGACAGGCAAATGCCAACCTGGCTCATCCACACTGCTAAATCAGGCCCTGCAGAGGTGTGTGTGTGAGGCCGACCGAAAGGAGAAGATATTTGGCACGGCTTCTAAAAGCAGCCTCTACACACTCCATATGAGCCACGCTCAGGCGTACGTCTGCCTCCGAGTGCTGCTGTTCTGTGTTACACAAGCTCATAAAAACACCACGCTGCATGCCTAAAACCGCAGAACCAGTATTCCAGTTCCCCGCCTCCTCCTCATAAAATTTATGCTCAGCTCGTCTGCCACTGATTCAATAACACGTTTCCTTTTTTCAGCTGTTATTGAAGTTGATCTCTGCTGTAAAAAGAGCAGAAAGTCAGAGAAGGAAAAAGAAGGCCCCCTCAACCATTCCTTTAACGTGATCTCCGTTACTGCTGTTAATGCTGTTGCTCTTATTAATACAACTGAATTCCTCCTGAATAGGTTCAACTAAAAATATCAGGAGTTAAATCTGGATTTCCTATGCACTGGTAAATATGGTACTAGATAAAGCCATGCCAATAAATCTTGAATTCTATTCAACAGAGAGACGGGATGGGAGAAAAGCAAGCGAGAGGACAAAAGACCAAAAGCAGAAGCAAATGGAGCTCACATTAAAGGAATACTCCAGCGTTTTTCAACCTCATGTGTAGCGCATGTGCAATTTACCATGGACAAGAATTTCGCCACGTCTCAATTTAATGACGTTTAATGACGTTTCACTTTAATCTGTACAAATGTATCCTTGCAGAGATGGGACTACTTTTTCAAAGGGAAGAATTTGTGGTCATGCGTTACGGGTCTGATTGAGCATGGATTCCACAAAACCTCAGGGGAAGCCCAAGTAACCGAAATTACTTCTTACGCTTTTCAGTGCTTTTCTCAGGACAGGCGTGTCAAAATTCTAACCGTGGTACCTGCACATACGTTAAAGATGCGGTGGTTAAAAGATGCTGGAGTATTCCTTCAAGACCTCCATGTGTGTGTGAGGGAGAACGGTGCTTTCAAAGGCCCGCTTTTCATCTGCCTTACACATCAGTCACGCTTGACCCCATCAGAACGGACCATAACTGACTGATGTGCGCCCTATGAGCCAGATGATCTGAAATGAAAAGGTAGCACGGTTCATTAAACCGTATTCACAGACAGCCTGTTTTTAAACGCTGCGTATCAACGTGGCTGGATGCCGGCCTGCAGTGAATAACGAAGAGGTCTGTGCTTAATATTCCCGAGAATATTTTATGGGCAGTGCCATTATTCTAGTGTTTAGCGCATTCCTCCGCTGCAGTTTGTCATCCGGTGGCAGACGCGCACCGCTCTTTCCGTGTACGAGCAGGACGAAACAGTCTGTTCAGGCGGCGAGAGGAAGATGGATGGGATGGGAGATTTCCCCAGCGGCTGAAAGACTGGTCTCTCCGAGCGGGGTTCATCTCATAATAAAAGCTGTGCTGCTGGAGAAATGCATTCCAGGCTGGATTGAGGATGTGATGGAGACATTATTGGAAAAGCAAACATCAACAGGGAGAGTAGGCTGATTGGCTCATCAAACTTTGGAGTCACAAAAAGTTCTGAACCAGGCTGCCACCTCTGGACTTACAGAGACATGCAGATAGGCTATACAGCTACCAGACTCTTGGATTCCTGGTCTACTCCCCCTTGACCATCCCCACACAGCTGTTCCACCGGTGTCAATGACCTCGCAGTAAAACAAACCCGAGGCACGCATGCATTCCTCCACGCAAAAAAAAAAAAAAGCCAGTAGAGACCAGAGAAGCAGAACTCTTTATATTTAGTCCTTTATTTTTAGTCCTTTGTAATCCCACAGGACTAAACTATGTCTGGAAGAACAGTGCAGACTGGTCAGGGCTGGAGCCTAGACGACGGCGCACGCCCATAACTCTGCTTCAAAAACATAAAATAAAGAGATCTGGCCACCCACGTGGTTCCACCCCACATCCTGCACAACCAGCAAAAATAAAATAATGATGTGGATTTGGTACGCTTTTGTTTCGGAGTGTGTGTAATGGTTTTTACTGCAATATGATTTTACTGGCAAGACCAAGTTTCCACACTAACTGTCCTTCCTGGAAAACATCCTCTCGGCGAACAGTATCTAGGAGCCTCCAGAACAGCTGTGTAGGAAGTGTGTGTGTGTCAGCAGGAGGTGCAGGAGTGAGGGGCACAAAAATGTGGCACTCACCTTTTGCTCCCTTATGAATTAGCTGAAGCTGGAGTGGTGCTATTGTACTGCTTTAAAAAAAATCTGCTTCCTTTTTTGGAGTGTGTATGCAGCGAGTTCAACAAGATCCAGACGCCAGCTATATAGCCATTACAGCACTTTAATAGTCCGGCTGCTTTGGTGTGGAGGAAGAAAAAAAAAAGGATTCTGCAGTTATGGCCTGATTAATTGTAAATTCCTAATGATGAATCAAAATACAGTTTAAATGTCACTTATTTATAAAGAAAGCATGGCAGGAACTCTCAATTGGTTGGCTACTTTTCTGATATAGCCGACTACGTTAAAACAAACTCCCTCTGTGTGTGTGTGTGTGTGTGTGTGTGTGTGGCCAGTACCCTGCTGTGAGGAGTGTTTTGTTTCCCAGTGGGATTCATTATGCATTACCTTTCACTCACATTATTGGCGTTTTTCCACTGCACATTCAAACAACTGCCCCAGGAAGCAACAGAACTTCTAAAACCAACAGAGGTTCTACTCCTGCTGAGGTTCGTTCTTCGCCAACTTGAGAGACGACTGGAACGCTCACAATGACGAGAGGAAAAGCGATTGGATCATCATTTCCTGTGTCTGATTGGCCGTTTGGTGAACGAGTTTATAAGGAGAAATTACTGCTTTATGTTCCTGACAAAAATAATTCTTCAATTTCATCAGCAACAACAAGAAAAATCCATACTGTAATTCAATAAATAAATAAATAATCACTGAAAACCTCCAGAATGTTGCATCCCATATGATCAGAAAAAGTACTTGTGTTAGTTCGTGCTGCGTTTGTGCTGTAAAAAGAATTGTTTGTTCTGGAACAGTTTTTTAAAGAAATGTATTCAAAACAGACTATGCTCTGTTTGTCTGTAAATATGGTGTCGCATGTTTGTGTACCCAATCAGCAACAAACAGTGCTGCTCACCCCACGTCCAAGTACCATTAGTTCCTGTTGGTGCTGATCTTGAAAACTCTCTCTCTCTCTCTCTTGGTTAATGTTTTAACCATTATTTAGTTGTTTTCTTTGCAGGTCATCAGCTTCTGTCTGGCATGCTCTCGGGTTCACTGATGATCAGACAGTGTAATAAAAACATAAAAGCAGAAATGAGAACATATCCTAGTACCGCATTTAATATGCTTTGAACCTCTTACACCCTCAGGGTACTTTCAAGCCATTTCCTGAGTGACGTACCCAAAATTAAAGGCTTAGTCTTCTGATATTTTTACAATGAAGGACAATTTCTTATTACCAACTGACAGAAAACTATGTCTTAAAGGGAAATTCACCAAACTGTGTTAAAGGGGTGAAAGCCCGGTACCGGGCCGAGTAGAGCTTAATAGGCACAAGCTGGTGTTATGCTGCTTCCCTCAAATCCATGAAGGGCTAGAAAGGGCCTATAGACCTCCCAAAGAAACACTTTTAGAGGCTAAAATGGTGTTTGTTACATTATAATGATTTAAATAAAATAAAAAAACTCAGTTTGAAATTAAATATCTGATAATGTGTCTGCTACAACATACACGTTGCATGAACTCCAAACATTCTCAGAGGAACCGGGAAAGGCTTTCTTAATTTCTGAGTTTGAATCTTACAATTTCCGGGTTTGGGTGGGAACACACACACACACACACACACACACACAGTCTTTTAGCAATCTAACCTACTTGTATGCTTATGAAGGTTGATTATTTTATTTTATTTTTTGCTGATATTCATACAAATTTCAGAATTCATATGAAAAAAAAAAATGAAAAAAAAACGTCTCAAGAGCGAGCTCCAAAATCCCCTCACTGACCTTCCCAAGTTCGGGACATTTCCGAGTTCAACGATGCATCACGTTGGTGACGTGAACACTAAATCACTGAGGTTTTAAGAGAGGAAAAAGGAAGTGGAAGAGAAACTGGGGGAGGTAAGGGGGACGTGGAGAAACAATAAGAGCCTCCGAGTGACAGATGTGCTGGAAAATCCACACTTATTTATACTGAGCAGTGGCAGCAGCGAAGCAGTTAAGTCCAGCCACACAGCCTCAATGGGCTTTGTGCTGCTGTAAGGAAAGCCTGATTCACCCGTCGTAGGGTATCACACACCTTCTCATAGAGGCCAAAGCGGGAAAGGATTATTACTTTCGAGGTGTGTCACATGCGCTACAGTATGTGTAGTAGGTCACATAACTTGTCAACAAAGTTTTAGTTTTAGAGGGAACGCTGGTGTGATTATATGCTTGTGCGTGTTACATGTTGCCCAATTGTTCATAGTCACTTGCAACATCATTGGCACCAATAATCAAACAGGCAAACCTCCACTTAACACACTTAACACATTTATATATTTCACTCCCAAACATTTTCTCAAGGACTTGGCAGCCAATGTCATTGTTCACAGACTCCAAAATGTGTATGCATTTAAAAAGCTATACTTATATACTTCCCACAGTAGTATCAAGTTCAAGTGGGTTTTTATTGTCATTCCTCCATATAGCTTATATACATTGAAATGAAATGTCGTTTCTACAGGACCATGGTGCAACACGCAACAATACAGCAGCACGCTATACAGGAC
>JAOUQW010031246.1:0-21274 GCA_028565825.1 Olivaichthys viedmensis | reverse complement strand
AGTTGAAATTTGTTTCTAAGACAAATGTAAATAATGAGGTTAATGCCCATGTATACATTTATTTCTGAATCAAAATGCATTTTTAAAATTTCTTAATTTTTTATTTTTTTTACTTAAAATTAAATTGTTTCCCCAAACACATAGTTTTACTTAGGAGAAGCAAGAACAACAAATCAATACACATCAGGACCGACCAAAAAACAGACCAATAACAACGCCTTTTTACGGGCCAATTTACGGGACATTTGGGGTCATTGCTTGCAAACTAACGGTTAGCAAAAAAATATTACTGTTAAAAACTTGTTTGCTTTGTACTCACAAACTAAAAGTACGAGAGTTAGCAAAATGACATTAGCATTAGATGGTGTAAAGCTATAACTGATTAATTAAATGTTTAGTTTGTATTTGCAAACAGTTAGCATGCGGTTTGTGTAATGCTAAACTGGTGGACATTAGCTTCTATTATTAGCTACATTAGCCTCGTTGCAACAGGTCTTGGCTGATGGACTACATTTGGGGTAGATTTTATTTTTGCCTATGGCTTTAAAGGACTTCAGGCCATCAGTTTGTAAATGGAAGGTCTAAGAGGAACCCGGATGTTTGCTTTGTAAGAACAAATCAATGTGGGTGTGTGTTACTGTTGCTTTAAGAAACAATTCAGCTGTCACTGAATAACTTTTAACTTTTCTATAAGTTTTATAATAAGCTCCTGAATGGTTTATGATTAACACCTGCAGATATCCCACTGCGAGACGTTCAGGTACGCTAGAACGCACACGAGACGTCTTGATGGTGCTTATTTGATGCTAAAGTGTTCATACGGCGTAATTCTCAGTGTGTGAGGGAGTGTGTGCATCACCCATAATGCATTGCGAATCGGTTTATAAATGTAGTGTTCAGATGAGTGTGTAATGAAATAAAATGTTAAAGAGTTAAAGCTCTGTTATGTGGAACATGGAGCTAGCGGTCACATGGGTTTAGCTGAGTGTGTGAATTTATGTAGAGCGCTAATCACATATGCTAACCAGTAACTAGCTGATTAGCTAGCAGGCTAAAATGAATACATAATGCTAAAAATAAATGCCAAAAGTTCCTAAAATGCTAGTAATAGCTAAAATACTAAAATGACAAAAGTGGCTAAAATGCTTAAATAAATAAATAAATAGAACTAAAAAAAGTGAAATGCTGAAAGTGCTAAAATAAATAAATAAATAAACACACAAACACTAAAGCTAAATAAAACTGCAACAGTGTCAGGATTTAGCTCAGTGTGTGAACTTATATAGGACGCTAATCTCATACGCTTACCGGTAATTAGCTGATTAGCTAGCAGGCTAAAATAGTTAATATGCTAAAAAAAATAGCTTAAATAGTTGAACCACTAAAATACCCAACATGCTAGACATATAAAAACAAGCTAAAAAATACCTACAATGCTAACATGCTATTAATAGCTTAAATACTAAAACGCGTTAAAAAAAGTAAAAGAGCTAAAAAAAAAAAAGTTAAATGTTGAAAATGCTAAAAATAGCTAAAGTGTTTAAAAAAAAAAAGACACACAAACACTAAAACTACATAAAATTGCTAAAAGCCAAAAATGGCGTTGCTAAAAAATAAAAGCTAAAAATACATAACATGGTAAATCTAGATAAAAAACCTGAAATGCTGAAATGTTGGTAAAAGTAGCAAAAATGATCAAAACAACTAGAAATAGTTAAAAGGAAATAATTGTTCAAGTAGGCCTGGTTAAAAAAAATTTTTATGCTAAAACAATTTGATAAAACGCTGAAGAATAGCTAAAAAGCCTGTTAGCATGCTAGGTCATGGGTTATGACGTTCTCCTGTATTGTGATGCAGTGTCGTTTAAACCAAACCACATGTTGTTTTACGTTATTTAGCTCAATTTGATAATAATTCCTCTTTCCTCACACTCCAGCATGTGGAACAAGGGGTGTTAATAAAGAAATAAACGCAAACAAAGCTTGTGTTCAGAACGTATCAGCGTCTTTATAAACTCTTTCATTACCCAGTGATTGGTGAAGTCTTGCGTGATGAGGGCAGGGCCAAAGGATCGAGCCGGGTTAATGCCACATCCCGTGAAGCTGATCTGTAAAACAAAGGAGGAGAAGAAAGAGAGGGATGGATGATGGATGAGTAGCGACCAGAGCCAAGAAACTCAGTGTGGGATATAACAGAAAAGCATTCATTTCCATAACATGCTGTTTACATTAGGAGGAGTTTAAAGGTACAGTTTAATTACACTTTTCCATTTATTACTCTTGGAATGATGATGATGATAAGAAGGACAGATTTGATTATTTAGTGATGAATAATTTTTATTTTCATTTTTAATCATTTTTAATTTAATGTATAAGGTAAGGTAAGGTAATACAGTAATAATTTATAACATTAGCACATGTCCTTTTTATTACTCACGGTGATGATACTGAAATGAATAACGTTTTATATTTGTATTCTATTTATGTTTATTTGTATACAGTGCATGTACTCACGGCCGTGAGGTGTCCCAGAGCCACAGAGAGGCCGATGGCGAGGGGAACCGAACCTGCAACGTCACGGCGCCGTTTATCCGTAGCGGCTAACACACACAGCACGAGCTGGAACGTGGCCAACAGCTCCACACCCATCCCCTGAGCCGGAGTGATGTTGTTCAGCTGTGCATGTATGTGTGGGAGAGAAAGAGAGAGAAATGTATTTAAAAAATGGCAAACTGTAAATAACACGTTATACCGTAGACATGGAGAATACTTATTTCTGATTGGCTGACAGGTGTGTGTTGACACCTCTAACATACAGTACATCCGCTCAAAAATGTAATCACAGTTCTAAATTGATGCTCCTCATACTATAGAACGTAACCATGACAACGAACATAAATAACCATGACGACGAGCACAGGCTAGGCTTTTTGCAATTATCGCAATTTAATTACGCAAAAAGAAACGATTTATAGTCTGCAATGCGGAAAGATTTTAGGTAAACACGACCTCCAAGACGTAGCCATAGCAACAATCAGATAACTGTGTATGTGAGGTGTCACAGAGAGGCCGATATTGATATGTGAAGGGGGGCGTGGCTAGAGAATTAGCCAAATAAAATGAGAGCGAGTTGCTTTTTTATATCATTCAGTTATGAGGAAACTCTGGTAAGTAGACATGGAGTTATCTCTTACTGCATAAATAATATAAACTAGACTTGTAAATAAGTTTGCGGCTTAAATTGTTAAATGAAATGAACTCAAGATGCATATATATTGTTAGCTATGAGTAGCTATTGTGGGATTAAATTAAATTTAAAATCATATTAATACAGTTTCTTAAAAAAAAAAAAAATGTATTCACTACTTAACAATGCATGTCCCATTGCTGCAGGTCGTCTCTTTCGGGTTTTACAATAGATCTAAGCTTCACCTATTTTTCCGTTATTAGCAATACGAATAAACAATATTAACGTGCGACAAGAAACAAGAAAACACACAGTCAAATCAATGGAACACACAAATACACAGACTAACAAGGGCTAACAAGCAACAGGTGAGACTAATTATTATATTAATTAACTGTCATGGCAACAGGAACCGTACATGGTCACACACACACACACACGCACACACACACACACAGAGGCACTCTTGTATTACTATATTTTCAGGGTATTTCCATTGACTTGTGTATTAAGGTACCTAAATGATGCTAACCCTAACCTCAGTACTGAAAAGGAAATATTTTGGCCGTTTTATTTATTTTTTTAAATAAAAGCGGTTTTACTCATGGGGACCAGCCGCATGTTTCCACAAGGTCAAAACTGTCACACCTGTCACTACTCACACACGCACACACACACACACACATACACACACACACACACACACACACACAGAACCTCACCTAGAAAACCAAAACAAACTGAATTCGGCTAATTGTACATAACGATACCACTGTTTATCCTAGCTTTAAAAAGAACGAATGATCTTAAACGAGTTCGGACGTGTCCCTCCTCCTCCTCCTCCTCCTCCATCACTTCCTCTTCTCTCCCTCTCTCTCTCTTCCTCTTCCTCTCTTTTATCCCTCTTCCTCTCTCTTGTTTCATCTTTAATTAACGACTCTCGACCTGTAATAGACAGAACTTGTGATCTTTTTTTCATTTCGATGCTAACTTTTTCGGAAGAAGATCAAAAAGTGCCCTTGATCCTTAGGCAGCCTCTGAAGGATGCCTACTGAGGGTCTTTGAGTGCCACATCAAAGACCTGAAAGTTGTGAGTGTTAGTTTGTGTCCACGTTTGTATCAATTCATTGGAGTAGCACATAACATCTCTATAATATCTGTAAAAATAGAATTAGTAGATTTTCATGTAAAAAAAATTTATTATTAAAAAACATTATATTTATACCAATATTATTAGTTATTATTTATTGAAATTATATTATATTATTTAGATCTTATTTTTAATGAAAATAGACATTAATAGATTACTTTAAAATATTGTTAGGTTTTTATACAAATAAATATGGTTAGATATTAAAAATGGACATGATTAAATATCATTATTTATTAAAAAATAAATATTATAGGCAGTATAAATTATAAATAAATATATATAAAACAATTAATTCATAAAATAAATATTACATATTGTATATTTACAAATAATCATATTGTTTATAAAAAAAATGAGATGGTTAGATGTTATTTACAAATACAAATACATATTATAGAATATTAGTGTTTTGTGAAACTACTGAATATTATTTATTTTACATAGAAAAATAATAAGTAAATATTATTATTTATTCCATTATTTATTTTATCAATACTGTAATATTATATATAAAAAGTGTAATTTAATGTAATACATCAAATTAAAGTAATATAATATAACACCAATATAATATAAGACAATTAAATGTAACATAATGTCATCATGTCATAATGTAATGAAAAACAGTTTAGAGGAAACTGAATTAAAGATCCAGTTAGGTAAAATTACAAAACAACTAAATACATGTTATAATAAAAATAAGAAATTTCATAGTATAAGGTAAAGTCAAAAAGGTCAAACAAAGTCAAAAGGTTTTTTACATCTCAAACAAACATGGACAAAATTCACCCACTATAGTGTATTCCAACTATGAGATATTCTGGCTAAACAAAATTCCGACCACATGATATCTTTTTGGTATACGATATTCTTAATTTCACCACTTGATATTCTGACTACTTGTTACTTTAACTACGTGATTTTCCTACTATGTCAATTTTCAGCTGTGCAATATTACTTTAATGCAATATTCCAACTAAGCAATACTCTAACTGCGTTATATTTTGGCTAAACAATATTCAACAACGTTGTAATTATTTTGCATTAGCTAGATGGGAAAACTGTGCAGTTTATGTCTCATAATAAGTTGCATAGTTTAAAAATAAGTTTAAAAATAAATGCCTAATGTGTGTATTGTGTCTGTATCTGTGTCTTTCTGGGGACCAAATGTCCCTATAATGATTAAAATGCATGACAGTTTTGATATTGTGGGAACATTTGGCTGGCCTCCATAAAGAAAATGACTTTTTTCTTACCAAAAATGCAGCTAAAGAAACTGAACAAGCCAAAAAGATTTAGCTTCAATAATACACAAATCAACAGAAATACTCCACAGAGACAGTAATATAAGACATGACCAAAATTTCGGCCCTTACGTTCTGTGTGTGTGTGTGTGTGTGATTGAGAGAGAGGGATGTAAATTTGAGAATCAGTCTCACTACTGTGTTTATGAAAACATTTGGTCCCTACAAGTACAGTGTGTGTGTGTGTGTGTGTGTGTGTGTGTGTGTGCAGAACTGCGGATTTGGCTTTAAAGACGAAGACTACGACTGTGTGTCGTGCCCGCCAGGGAAATTCTCGAGGGGAAAATATGAGATCTGTCGTCGCCATAAAGACTGCAACGCACTGTACCGAGCCACGGTGCTGACGGCAGGCACAAGAGAGAGCGACGCCGAGTGTGGACCCTGTTTACCGGGGTGTGTAAACACACACACCATACACACACACACACACACACACCTCGGTCTCACACACGTGTCCCATATCAACCACCCTGACAACCAGTATGATAGTGTGTGTGTGTGAGTATGATAGTGCGTGCGTGAGAGTGTAATAGTGTGTGTGTGTGTGTGTGTGTGTGAGAGAGTATGACAGTGTGTGTGAGAGAGTATGACAGTGTGTGTGTGTGTGAGTATAATAGTGTGTGTGAGAGAGAGTATAATAGTGTGTGTGTGTGAGAGAGAGTATAATAGTGTGAGAGAGTATAATAGTGTGTGTATGTGTGTATGACTGTGTGTGTGAGATAGTATAATAGTGTGTGAGAGTATAATAGTGTGTTCATGTGTGAGAGTATAATAGTGTGTGTGTGAGTATGACAGTGTGTGTGAGATAGTATAATAGTGTGTGTGAGAGTATAATAGTGTGTGAGAGAGTATAATAGTGTGTGTGTGTGTGTGTGTGTGAGAGAGAGAGAGAGTATGACAGTGTGTGTGTGAGAGAGTATAATAGTGTGCGTGTGTGTGTGTTTGTGTGTGTGTGTGTGGGTGTGTGTGTGAGAGAGAGAGTATAATAGTGTGTGAGAGAGTATAATAGTGTGTGTGAGAGTATGACAGTGTGTGAGAGAGTATAATATTGTATGTGTGTGTGTGAGTATGACAGTGTGTGTGAGAGAGTATAATAATGTGTGACAGTATAATAGTGTGTGTGTGTGTGTGTGTGTGAGAGAGAGTATAATAGTGTGTGAGAGAGTATAATATTGTGTGACAGTATAATAGTGTGTGTGTGTGTGTGAGAGAGAGTATAATAGTGTGTGAGAGAGTATAATATTGTGTGTGAGAGTATGACAGTATGTGTGTGAGAGAGTATAATAGTGTGTGTGTGTGTGTGTGTGTGTGTGTGTGTGTGTGTGTGTGTGTGTGTGTGTAAGAGAGAGTATGACAGTGTGTGTGTGAGATGTCGAGGCAGAACATGTGTTGGTACTGTACCCACTTAAAGAGGCTCGTCTGGTTTCAATAGCGTTTAATGTAAATATACAAAGTGCTGCTTTTTAAGGGAACATTATTGAGTGTGTGTAATATACTTGAGGCCTTAAGAAGTCTCCAAAATATACGACCATTTAAAAATATATTTCCTTCCAGCCCTGGTATAAATTCATCTTTGATCAAAAGAAGCTGGGAAATGTGGACGCTATATGATATTCCGGTTTTATTAGTTGCAGCCCGAGTGAAATTCGGAGTCCTCGGTTCTCCAGTGACCCTGATTAGCTAATGAACATAAATTAAAAGCTACACTACGACTTCTTAAACCATCCATAAATATTCACGCAGCTGATGAACATCCTGCTTCTCCCTGCTCTCTGCGCACTACACCAGAATGTGTAAGATATACACCAAGGCCCGGGCCACAATGTTGTGTGTTTGTGATTTAACTTTGATCTTTGAATCTAGTAGAACCTGCACTATGGGAGATGATCAGTGTTCTAGAATGGAAAGCATGTGTAAGAATCCAGGGCACTTCACTAATAAATGTTGAAGTCGTTAAAATCGTAGTGCAGTTTCCAGACACACAGGACCTTCAGTGCTACTCTGTCAGCTTCAGCCTATATTTTTCCCCTTGCTTTCATATATAAACAGTGCAAAAGTCTTGGCACCCTACATTTTGTCTTAGATTTTTATTTTATGTCTTAAACTTTAATGTTTGAGCATCATTAAAGAAAGTGAGATATTCACCACTAGAGCACTTTTTAGATAAAAACAGAATCAATGTTCTGGGATTTTCCCTGCAGAGACAGAAGCAAGTGAGAGCCATAGTTCTGCAGAAGAACCGTGACAAGTTCTCCAAGGTTCTTGTAACAACCTACCAGCCGATTTCCTTATAAAACTGCACGACAGTGTGTCTAAGAGAATTGATGCAGGTTTAAAGCCACAGGCTGAAACACCAACACACTGATTTTAGTTTTTTACTCTTTACTGCTTTTATAGTGTTTTTTATATTCAGGAATTTTTAATTTCATTATTTTTAAAAGCGCTTTTGCTTCACAGAATTTCTTGAAGACTTTTGCATCGTACTGTGTGCTTTGCTGTCATATTGCACAACCATTAAACAGAGCTTATACACTTCATTTACACTACAACTGAGATTTACGATGTACCGAGCGAGCAGCTGAAAGGATATGAGGGCCGTGACGACCCCAGTGACTGCACCCATGGCGAAAGATCCACTGAAGATGCCGAGGAAAATGCCGACAGATTTAAAAAAGGCGGAAGCGTCAAACGTGTGTGTGTTGGCGCCACTGGGTTGGTAGGCCACAATCGATCTAAATAAATAAAAAAGAACAGAAAACAAACAAACTTAATAGCGTATTATTAACCAAGAACCATGAGCGCAAGGCAGATGACAGAAGAAACTGTTGTAATATTCACCTCCATTGTCTGTTGAAAGGGGGCGGGGCTTAGCTGTATTTAATCTGGGGGGCAGAGCTAATTTCGAGGCCAGAAAAAAAAGCAAACTTACGCCTTAAATAAAAAGATGAGTGAAATCCCTTGCATGGCAATATCGCAAATCACAGTTTTTCGAAGGCGTCTTTAAAAACCGATTATTACAGATCTTATCTCGCTTTAAAACTTTACAAACCGCCCCTTTAAGTAAGAGAAATAAATATAAACTAAATTTGATGACTCAGAAGTGACGCAACCGTCTAACGTTTCAGCCTCTTATCAGGAAATTGCCATTTTGAACCCAGACGAGAATCCAGGAGAGCATGACTGGCATTTCTCCTTTCCTCTCGCCCGAATCAGAGCGATACTAGCCAATCACAGGCATCTGTTAGATTATAGCACATTTAGCCGCATTTAGGACATTGCCTGAGCATCAGGCGGAGGAAGCACATGTTAGCCTTCACCCTCTTCAGATTGGTAGCTGCCGTACGATAGAGGAGACACAACTAGTGGGAGGGAAAATTGAAAGAAATTTGGATAAAAATAAACAAAAGTTAACGACCTAAATTTGTAATTAAGTAAAATCTTTCTCTGGTTGGTGGAAACCGCTTTGACTTTTTTTTTCCTGCAGATGAAACGTAGCTTCTTTTTTTTTTTTTTTTTTTGAAGTTCATTCTGGGACACTCAGTGACTGTCCATTGTCCCTTTTAGATCAACAAATAAATTAAATAAGTTAACTAACTAACTGGAAGGAATCTTCAAAATGGCAGAGAAATGATTACTGACTTCTTCGGCCAGCAGCTGGCGCTAGAGCTCCAACATCGCACGACTCGGGAGACTGCCGTCTGTTTTATTAGTCTGACACGAGCGTGTGGAATGTCCCCTAAAAACATCTTTTCAGCAAAACCCCCATTTAGGACCTTGCACCAAATACCAGCCACTTTCCCCACTTATAACCATCTTCTTATTAGTTGCCAGAGAACTCTCAATCCCTCCTATACGCCGGTCAATCTCAGGAGTGCCCACCCCTTTTCCCTTCCTGCCTGTGCCTCCCATTATTGAACAAGGGGTGCCAAAATATAATAAAAATTAATAAAATAACGCTCTCTGCCCTCTGGCTAAAACACACAAGAAACTGCTCATTGTGCTGTAGAGATAAATAAATGAGTGTGTATCAGGAAAATAAAGAGAATGAAAGACGTGTGTGACAGAGAGAGTAAGTGAAGAAAGAAAGAAAGAAAGAGTGTGAAAGAGAACTTACGATGAGAGGACGATGGCCACAGCATCGTTCATGACGCTCTCGCCAAACAGCAGCGCATAAAGATCCACATCAGCATGGAGCTCATTGAAGATCGCCAGCACAGTGACTGTGTGCACACACAGGCGCACACACACACACACACGCGCACACACACACACGCGCACACAAACACGCACGCACACACAAACAAACACACAAACAAACACACACACACCATTAAATGTAGGCCTTTCGTTCCCATTCATTATTTTAGACCTTTTGCAATATCAATGAACCTTTATAAAAATAAAAATAAAAATACAGACGATTTAATTTACAACAATTGAAAATATGTTTTAAATCACCTAAAATTAGCGTCATTATTCAATCGGTTTACGTTTAAACACCTGGGACGTCTTACAGCTTATAGCTGGGCTGGCTTCTGTTTCCGTGGGATTCAACAATCTGTTATGAAGTCAACTCAATCCTCAACAAGCTTTTTATATTCAGCTAATAAAACGCCTTTTCACCCCCCCCCAAAATAAATCTGTTTATTGAACTTCTTTATTAAAAATAATAACACTCACACTGACAAAAATATATGTATACACAGCCTGGAAATATCTTGAAACGAGATCATAAGTCACATAAAACATAAAGTTTTTTTTAAATAAAGTACATTATTGCAGCATTAAATGAATAAAGAATCAAGAAAGTCAGTCCAATGTAGCATTTTAACACATTAAAATACTGCATGTATATATTAGATGGTATATAGCACATCAGAGAAGCTCCAGGGAGGGCAAATCTTTTGCACGCTCAAAAAAGGGGTCTCAGATTTTGAGAAATCTCCGTTCATTATGCATCTAATCTCTCTAGTTTCACAACATTTTTTGAACCCATAATGTGTAGAAGGGGGTAAAGGAGATTTCCATGTGATTAATATTAATCGCCGAGCGAGCAGGGTGACAAAAGACACAAAATCACACCAAACAATGCAGTTATGGCATTCGGCTCTGTGGATTTCCTTATTGTGTCTGTTAATGGTTGAAACATTTCTCTCCGGTATGGGTATAAAGAAGGGCAGGACCAAAATGTATGAAATAAAACGCCTTTTTAAATGAAACATAAAATCTACAACAGGCCGACAAATAAACTGACGATTCTCAGTTTTCTTCAGTATTTTGGAGACTATGAGCTGTGTTCATTAGCCCCATGCCAATGCACATTCAGTGAGTTAATGAGAATTATATATATTATATTATAACCCACAAGCATGCATCATTAAATTCATACAACTAAGAGACAGTGAGAGAGAGAGAGAGAGAGAGAGAGAGACACAAAGAGAGAGAGATGGAGAGAGACACAGAGAGACAAAGAGAGAGAGAAAGAAAGAGATAGAGATACACAGAGACAGAGAGAGAGAGAGACACAGAGAGAGAGAGAGAGACAGACACAGAGAGAGAGAGAGACAGAGACACAGAGAGAGAGAGAGACAGACACACAGAGAGATGGAGAGAGAGAGAGAGAGACAGAAAGAGAGACACACACACACAGAGAGAAAGACACAGAGAGAGAGAGCGAGACACAGAGAGAGAAAGAGCGAGACACAGAGAGAGAGAGAGACAGACACACAGAGAGATGGAGAGAGAGAGAGAGACAGAGAGAGAGACACACACACACAGAGAGAAAGACACAGAGAGAGAGAGAGAGACACAGAGAGAGAGAGAGCGAGACACAGAGAGAGAGAGAGAACGTTACCTGGGTCTGTGGCTGAAATGATGGCTCCAAAGAAGAGGCAGTCGGTGTAGTAGAATTTATCAGTGAGCTGTCCTACCACCTGCATCAGTTTCACCACTCCATACATCAGGTTCCTGACACACACACACACACACACACACACACGAGTGGCATTAAATACAGATTATTATGATATGATGTTAAATTAAATTCTAAAGTAGTCACAATATGTGGCTGGAAAACGTCTCCTTCCTCTGGATTCATTAATATTTCATTTGAAATAAACACTCCATAATTTCTTGATCTGTAGTGTGTGTGTGTGTGTGTGTGTGTGTGTGTGTGTGTGTGTGTGTGTGTGTGTGTGTGTGTGAGAGAGAGAGAGATTACTACAGACGAGAATCTCAACACTGAGAAAAGACCAGAAAACCTGTTCACTCCAAACTCACTTATAATAGAAGTCTAAGGGCAGCTGTTGAACTCCGTCACTAAATGTTTATGAGATGAATTGGCCTTTTCAGAAAGGGAACTACTTTTTCAGAGGGAAGAATGTGTAGTCGTGAGGCTCTGATGGCGTATGGATACGACAAAACCTTCAGTAAAGTGTAAAGTAAGCGGAACTACTTTTTTACAGTGTTGTAAAGTTGTGCTAAAAGTCCATAAGAAGAGTTTTGGTAAGATTTTCTCTCCGGTCTGTTTCATCCTCACACCTTTATTGTTTCTGTGGAACGGCTGGAGCTTAAATTCACATTTTCCACTGCACAGTGTTGTACGGTAGCAAATCTGTGACTCCACATTTTGTCGTTATTTCCATTGCCAAGTGAATCGTACTTTAATTAAGTACCCATGCTGAATTTCATTCCCCTTCAAGAGAACTGAACAGGGACATGTGGGTAGAGTTGAAATCGTGCAGACTATCGATTGGTCAAACGCAATGGTCACAGAATCTAACGTTTTGGGTGTAAAGATTTTTTTTCCTCAATCCTCAAATTGATCTATTTAACTTTTGCGCTAGTTCTGCTTTGGGTCGAACGCCTCCGGATTCACTTTTTAGATTTTTCTAGATGTGCACGTCGGCTCTGCGAGCTACGCTTACCCATAAACCCCTTCTCTTACATGCATCTTTTCAGAAGTATAAATCAGCACTAGCTCTACACTCTGGATATTACTCTGGATCTGAGCCAGGAGGCCTCTCTCTCTCTCTCACCGGGGTTAAACCTGCTTGGGCTTGCCTCCCTGTCGAGGAGCCTCAGGAGGTTCCACTTCCTCTGTAAACATGGAACTCGGTGGACACAGAGGGCCGATTCAGAGCAGACAGACTGCGTTTGCTACATGTTGGACAAAATATGTACACAAGCATGCACAGGTCTGATCTACAAAACGCCTTGTTTAGCTTGTGTGAAAATAGCATGGAAAAAACGGCACCTATGAACCTCGTCCATTCCCAAGATGCACGAATATCGTCATTTTTATCTGATACACTGTCCTTGCAAAGGATGGCTATGGCATGGTCGAGATTTGAAATTGCAATGTCCGGATTACTCCTTTATTCGTGTTTTTTTTGTTTTGTTGTTCTTCATAGACAAGAAGTCGTCTAAATACACCGGGACACTATAGATTTTCTTCGTGCTTAATTTTCAATAACCAGAATCAGTTTTGTCTGTTTAGTTGCACAAAGTTGAGATGTTATAAGCAGCAGGACAGAAACCCAAAACATGCTTTAGTTTGGGTTCCTGTCCAAAAGAAAGCAAAGCAACTACAGAGTTTTTCAGCGTCAAAAAGTGGAACTAGGGCATTTTAGTTATTAAAGATAAGCAGGAAGTGAAGATGTCTGAAGTGCAGGTCTGCTAGAAGAAGATACTCAGTGTCTGCTGATGTCTGTGGGTCATGTTATGTTATGTTTTATATGTTACTTTATATAAAAGGGCTGTGATTCCTATATGGTTTGACTAATACAGATGTAAATATCCTTGATTTTTAAATTCAGGATATTTAAAATTATATCTGAGGAGCTCTGTAAATGCTTACCCTAACTTTCTGAACTGAGCTTTGCGAGTGTAAGGGTTAGACTACAGGAATGTTCCTGTGCTGTGCTCAGGGTTGGCCAGGCTTCAGCCACGGAGAAGGAGAGACTGCTGAAGCTGTGGGACTACATCAGGTAACGTCACGGTAAAACATGGCCATTTACGCACATGGTGGTGGTCGGGTCTCTTTGGGATACACACTTTTTGGGAGTGTTAGCAGTGAGAGTGTGAAAAAACAACAACTGTTAGCTTTATCAAAACAGTGAATCTTTTTTTTTGCTGTGCTTAATGTCCAATAAGCAGATCCAGTTTTGCAGAACCAGAGCAGCAGGACAGAAACCCAACATGTGCTTTATTTTGGGTTCCTGTCCAGAAAATAAACTAAAGCAACTACAGAGTTTTTCAGGGCCAAAAACAACTGAAGACAAGCAGGAAGTGAAAATTGCTGAAGTGCAGGTCTGCCAGTGGATCACGAAGATTTGCATTTTTTTTAGGTCTATGGGACTCGGTAAATTAACCACGATCCCACATTTTGTTGTTATTTCCATTGCTGAGGAAGTTATACTAAATACCTGTGCTGAATTTGGTTCCCTCCTCTTGCCCTGGTGCCATGTGTACCAAACAGGGACCGCTAGAAACAGTGCAGATCATTGATTGGTTAAATGCAATCATCACAGAATCGTCCAATTTCTCTGGCTAGGACGTTTTTTCTACTTTTTCTAGTTTTCTGCAGTGATCTTAAATAGTAGTGTACAAAAAAAAATCTCTCTTTTTTTAATTATTTTATCTCACATTTTTATTATAGAATTTGCATTTACTCACTCACAGGGATGTTTTTTGTGGCTGATGTTTCGCTCAATTTTAAATTTCTTACCTGTCATGCATGTCAAATCCTCTGTCTTCAAGTTAGACTGAATCTCAAATGGCTTCCTTTTTATTTTATTTTTTTTAACCAGCATTAAAGTATTGGCACCCCTGGCTTAACTTGGTTCACTCACCACCATTAAATCAAGCTCACTTGTGTCTAGTGCTCAGTAGTTCACCTTGTAAAAGAAGACGCACAACAGCGCCACACAAACTGTAACATTTAGAATAAGCTATAGACCTGTTTTTATTTATTTCATGTCAAATAATTTGTGAATCATGCACGTTTCTCTAGCAGGAAACATTTATACATGCCTATTTCTCTAATGCTACGTTTACTTCACAAACTTTTTTAGAGCCACACTTAAAAAATAATCACTGTAGAGTAAATACTACTGTTTGATTTGTGAGTGCACAGAAATGAAGGCGCTTGGTGTTGGAGTGAAATGGAGCGTGTGGAGAAGGGCTGAATGGGTGAAAGGGAATGAGTGATTTTTTTTGGGTGGCGATTGCACTGGGTCCATGAGTCAAGCTCCCAGCAAGAGGGAGGGACCAGGATTATTAATCTGCATCGAGTTGCAGATTTTAACCACATGCATTTACACTTGTAGTCGAACACGTCTCCGGTTTTAGCCAGACTTAAATCTGATTGGTGTATTACACTATGCAAATTAGCTCGTTACATTTGAACACCAACTTCCTGGTTCTTGATTTTTAGTTGGTTTATGAATAAAATGGTGATTTTTCGTGTTGTTTTTAATGTGGTTAAGGTTTTTAAAGGCGGTAACTTCAGCGTTCATGGAGCCGTGCGTCACCTATTGAAAGGGTTTTTTGGTTGTTAAACGTGTTTTGGAGAGACAGATGCAGTTAGACTTGTATAACACGAGGCTAAGTGTTATACAGATCCGCTTCAGATCCTCCTGAAGTGGTTTTGAGCGATGATCGGATTTAAATCTGTTTCAATTGCCTATCAAATGGATAATCCTGATACTGAAGATGCAGGAAACCACCAGGTGGAAACGTAGTCTTGGATAAAATTGCATGTAAAATAAATAAATAAATAATCTGAATTAAAAATAATAAATAACCATCTGCTATTTTTGATGGGGTTTTTTTCTGATTGCTTGAAAAACAAGCTTTGGACCTGGTTACAGCTTCCTGAAATCTTTTGCTGGATTTAAAGCACTTTCAAAAGCCTCCTCTTCCTCTAGCACGAACAGGCTTAAAGAGCAGAACTCACCCATTCTTAGGTTTCCCCATAATGCATACTGTACAGGTCTCTTTGGATATGACTGATCCAGTTTCAGCAAAGCGTTTTAGAGTGCCATAAAAAAAATGTATTTGATTATAACTCCCTGAAAACAGCAGGATATTTTCAGAAAGGATTCTGAGCGAAACAATTTTTGCACAATATTGAAGTTCTTATTTTAATGCAAAGTCTGATGATGCAGAGTTACAAACCAACGTATTCAGTGTCTCAAAATGTGGCTCGTCTGACGTGAGCCGATGAATAAAGAATATACACCTGATGTGACGCGCTCGCCAGGCATGAAGTCATTCAGACACGCGTTCTCTTCGGCGTCTCCGAGTCTGTTCCATCAACAACACCTCTTAATTGTTTTGCAAAATATACTTTCTCTGATGCCAAAATTTAGACGAGTGGAGAACATTTAGACTAGCTATCTCACCGGGGCTGGGCTTTACCCAAACATTCCAGCCCTATGGCCTCGCTCCTTTAGAGATGCACAGCAGCCACATGTCATTCTCACTTTTCAGCAGTACCTTCCAGGGTGAGGTTCACATGCAGCTTCTCCAGAAGTCTCGATTCAGACTCGTAACACATGAAACGGATATCATTTTAAAAATCCTCTCAGCACTGTGTGTATATACAGTCAGTATATATTCAATATTCTTTCCTACCTCGATTCCATTGTACTTCTTCTGCAGCATATTCATTTTAGGCTTATCTATTTTTTGGACCTCTTGCGTAGTTGTTAATTGTCCAGTGTCCAAGACAAATTTCTCATATGTATAACATGCTGTACCTGGAAAATAAAACCGATTCGTATTCTGATCTGCGGACAGCAGACAGTGCTGTATATTAGAGAGTGTGTGTGTGTGTTTGTGTGTGTGTGTGTGTGTGTGTGTGTGTGTGTGTGTGTGGGTGGTGAAGTCCTCTTTTCTCTCAGAATTTTGCACGGTGGTGTCAGGGAGATTCTTCACACACGGAGTTCAGTGGAGGACAAACTACGCTGTCCTGTGTAAATACCACCCACAAGAGGAGGGGCCCATATTAGGGACTTATCAGTAAATAAAGAGATTTCAGAGCCAATCTTAAGCTTTCTGTGTATACACACATGTGAGACTTCACTTCCTGCTTTCTCACCAATGTGCCACAGTTACTAGTGTGCTCCAACTCGTTTAAATTTCTGTCGGAGCAAGTTCAGGTCCTGCCTCGCCGTTTTTCCCCAACATTCTTTCAGTCTGAACGCGTGGGCACGACTTTCTCTTCACTTGACATTTTTCCTAGGTCTATATATTTCCATACCCCCCCCTACGCCCCACCCTTACCCAGCCTCTGCCTGGCTTTGTTTTCCCCGCGCTGCTCTGCTCCTCTGACCCCTCGGGACCTCCTCTAATTCCTCACACTCCCTCGCCTGCAGGCCTGCTTCCTCTACAAACTTCATGCTTTTCCCTTCCACAGTAAACTACTCTCTCTCTCTCTCTCTCTCTCCTCGTCGTCTCATATTTCTTTTTATTTTCCCGCACTTCCTTTCTCGCTCATTGTCTTTTCCTGGCCATTAATAATTTTTCTGCTGCCCTTTTGTTCCTGCGCTTTTTCCTCATATCTTGTTACTCTTCACCCTGGCTTCGATTTCAAACCAGGGTTCATTTTCACTCGTTATAGTTTCGGTCTTTCGACGAGAATGTCTTTTAAAATTTCGGCATTCTTTAGTCATTATGTTGATTGATTGATTGATTTTTTTAGTCCATTTTGTCTGGAATTACATTTTTAGTCAACAGCGATTTGGTGAGAAAATTGTCCACTTTGGTCCACCAGTAGCAAATCAACCACTGACAAAATGACACACAGTAAATTGAGGTTCATTCTGTGTGTTAAGGTTTTCATACAGCCACTGCAGCCTGCGTTCACCTTCACGCTCTTTATTCAACACAGGAAACCATGTGACGCACGCAAACACGGCCTCCGTGAAGTCTGTGCTCCATATGATCGGAAAAAAAACGATGCCAAAAAAGTGTTTGTCAGTAACAATACATTACATTTTAGTTGACGCTTTGGTTGAACTGTAACAGAAATGTATTCAAACTGAACATTAATTAACCTTATTTTACTGTGTAACAGTATTTTCTTTTTAGGACTTGTGACGTCACTCGGCACCAAAGCAGTCTGGTTCAGATATAAATCAGACATGCAGCACTGTGCAAGAGTCTTCGGCACATGTCAAAAGATTCTGTAAAGCCAAAACGCTTTTAAAAATAATGAAATTAAAAGTTCTTGAATATAAAAAAGTACCATAAAAAGCAGTAAAGAGTAAAAAACTACAATCAGTGTGTTGGTGTTTCAGCCTGTGGCTTTAAAACTGCATCAATTCTCTTAGTCACACTGTCGTGCAGTTTTATAAGGAAATCGGCTGGTAGCTTGTTCCAAGAATCTTGGAGAACTTGTCACGGCTCTTCTGCAGAACTTTGGTTCTCACTTACTTCTGTCTCTGCAGGTAAAATCCCAGAACAGCCTTGATTCTGTTTCTATATATAAAAAGTGCTCTAGTGCTGAATATCTCACTTTCTTTAATGATGCACAAACATTTCTCTGGAACATTAAAAAAAAATTGGGAAAATGAATATTTGGAAATCTTAAATTTGCTCTTTTTTCTAATGACACACTAATGCAAAATACAAAACAAAATTTAAATAAATCATTTAGAGTGCCGAAGACTTTTGCACAGTAAATATTCCTGAAGTATCAAACGTACAAGCCAATGGGTTTGTTCTTTTAAAAATTGTTTTATTTAAATTTATTTATTGAAACATTCATGTTTTTTTCCTCAGCTCAAACAGTGTGTTAGCTCCTAAATCAGGAGCCGAGTTTGAGCGTATGCTGGTGGCATGGTTTGGGCTGCGTTTGAGTTTTCAGCACGGCTTGGTGAGGTGTAACTTGTGTTATTGGAGTGTATTGCAGTGTGTTTGGGTTGGAGCAGGTGATGGAACCGATGCACACAGCTCAGTCTGCTCACTTCTCTACTGCGACTCCTTAAACACGTATATAACTCCTCATCATTTGCGAGGATTTTGCACTGTGTTCCTTTTCCACGTGGACACAACTGAGCAGAAGTTTGAAATAGTTTGAAAAAAAAGTCTCTCGTATCTTATAAGATCTTTCTAAAGCTGTCTGGGGTTGAGCAGCAGTGAGTGTGTGTAACTGAGCTTTGTGGTTAAGGCACTTTAAACCCGTCTAATCTTCCGCTTCAGTGTGAAACATGCCGATAACATTTCAGTGTTCTTACACAGTGATGATGGCCAAAGAGAAACCGCCCATCACCGTGGTGGGAGATGTTGGAGGCCGAATTGCCATCATTGTCGTAAGTACCGTTCACACACTCACACACTTGATATACACTGAGGCCCTGATATGTTCTAACGGTTTGTGTGTGTGTAAAAATGCATGCAAACTTGAAAAAAATGTGCAAGCTGATTAGCTAACAGGCTCTACAGAGGATTGTGGCTTTCTAATGAGCAAAATAACACGTGTTTTCTGTTTTGCGTTTTTACCTTAATGAATATGTTTGTATATTTTTGGCGTTTCTACCTGAAGGTGTAAAATAAAGGGCGGAGTCAATGCTAATAGATTCATTTAGCAGTTGCAGTGTGATTTACTGCAGCCAGAAACTGTAAGTGTGTGTGTGTAAATTAATACGTCCGAAGGGCAGGTGTTCAATTTGAGCAAGTCCGCCAGTTAAAGACAAAATAAAACCCTTATGACTCAGTATTTCTAAAGAGTTTCTCTAAATTCTGACTAATTATTACCGCAGTAAAGTTGGTTGTATATTAGACATTCGCCGCACCGCCAATGCCAACAGCATTTAAAAAGCCTGTAAAATGGTACTTTATGATCAGAACACACACTTGTCTATTTCCTCTTTTCTTTTCTTTTTTTTTCATTTGGTTATTGTTTTTTTTATTACTTTTTTTTTGTCTCTCAGCTTTTAAACGACATAATACTTGACTGTCATTATACATGTGGCAGGTTTCAGTTTTACTCTTCCGGGAGTCTCTTTAAAAACAAATCGCAAAAATCTCTTTTTAAATATGGTTTCCTCCCCCGACTTTGTACGTGATGTCATTTACACGATTATTCCGAGTAGATCACCTGCAACACGCCCACTAACTGCACACACAATTTATCCCATTTCACACGCAAATTAGCCTGTGTATTAAGGAGTTTAATCATGTAAAGAAATGTAAATGTAAAGTTTTTATAGTTGACAGCTGATGGTGTCCTATTATTTAAACAGTTTGGGTTCATTTTATACTTGATATCACAGATTATAGTCATTTACATCAGAAGGTTTTTAAATGCACAGTGTGGGTAATGGCGGAGTCCCACCACTAGAGGGAGCCAGAAACATGAGATGAGATGTTTCCCAATATGGGATCCTGTCATGCCCTCCCATTTCATGTTTTCCCTTTTTCACAGTTAATGACCTTAATAAAATATAGAAAAAAAACCCCCAAACCAGTCTGGAAGTCAGAAATTTTGCAAATACTCTGTCTTTAATTACTACATACTGTTACAATTATATTGCATATGATGATGATAATAATAATAAAAATAACAGCAGCAATAATAATTTTTTATAACTAATAACTAATAATAGTTATAATATTTTAGTAATAATTGTGATGAATAACTATAAATAGGATTAAAATCAGTAATTATTGTTGTTATTACTATTGTTATTATTTTCATATAGCACTTTAATTTTTAGTTGAAACTTCATTACAGTAGTGATGATGATGATGATAATAATAATAACAATAATAATAATTATATTATTGTTATTATTTATATAGCACTTTTATTTTGAGTTCATTTTCAAAGTGCTAGAAACTATTCAGGATGAAGCACATTAATTAAATAATTTACAATCATTATTGAAAAAACTATAAATCTATAACAAACTAGAAGCCATTCAAATATACGAAAAGAAAATGGAAGACTCATGAACTACAAATAGGCC
Source organism: Olivaichthys viedmensis (assembly GCA_028565825.1). NCBI lineage: Eukaryota > Metazoa > Chordata > Actinopteri > Siluriformes > Diplomystidae > Olivaichthys > Olivaichthys viedmensis. The sequence continues at coordinate 653 of JAOUQW010031246.1, read as the reverse complement.
AGGCAAAACAGGCATGTTTTTAATCTGATAATTATAATTGTTTTTTATTCATCTTTCTGTAGGACGACATCATCGATGACGTGGAGGACTTTGTGGCGGCGGCGGAGATTCTGAAGGAGAGGGGAGCGTACAAGATCTACGTCATGGCCACCCACGGCCTGCTGTCGGCCGACGCCCCACGCCTCATAGAGGAGTCCCTCATAGACGAGGTGAGGACATTTTCATCAGACATGAGACATTCTTCTACTGCTCGAGCACCTGGTACATGACTCAAGCAAATAATACCAGAGCGCTGTTGAATTCTGGATCCTGATTGGTCAGAAAGTGGTGATTAATTTTCTATAACAGCAGCTCTGACGGTAGTGCCGGCTGCAAGGCAAATCACAGGTTTATATTAATGCGCTCGTTCTAATACGTTATCGTTTCTTTAGTAACAACTCATTCACAGGGACTTGTACGGCGGACGCTCACATCGTTTAAACCCAATAGTAAGTTGATTTCTTCTTTTTTTTTTTAAAGTGTTATTTAACAAAGAAAAAACTATAATCGTTGACACGTTGCTATGGTGACGCTTTGTGTAAGGAGAAGGTGTATTGAACATTTATGGAAGGAGACTCCGGTGTCAGCGCTTTGTAACAGTCAGAGGTAAAGCT